>JARQZK010000735.1:0-2500 GCA_030704885.1 Cynegetis impunctata
CCCCAACAGTTTAGTTGAAAATACCTGATAGGATATGTATTGAAACAAATTTTATAACGAATAAATTCAAATAAACGACCTCGAACGTGAATGTCTTCATTCTAATGGACGATCGGCCATTGTCGAACCGGCCTACCTTGATAACAAATTTCTTCAATTTATTTATATACGAACATTTCAACTTTTCTTTTTGGTCGGTTATTATTATCATGTAGCAAAGATAATCTCAGTAGTATAGGGGCAGATAGCCGAAGTCACTGTTGTTGCATTTCAAGTTTTCCAGTCCTTATTTTTGAATTTCCAATCGGGGGGACACCTCAAGGATAATTGACCCCCCAGGCCGAATAGTTATGTGGCGCTTAAGTTGGCTCATATTTATTTTATTTCTTTAGTTGTCTGTATGACATCATTGTGCGATTTTCGGAATTATCGGATACTGAAGCAACGGACTGTTGTGGTGTCTTACGCCACTTTTGTGATGAAGAAGTGTTTGGCGTTAGTGTTTGTATGATATTGAACATATTTGGAAGGTGAGTATTAAAACGTGAGATATATATATATATATATATATATATATATATATATATATATATATATATATATATATATATATATATATATATATATATATATAAATATATATATATATATATATGTATTTATTTTTTACTTGCATATTATTTGTTGATTTTAATTTAGATAAGGTTGCTATAAATACACTCTTTATGCCCTAGGGCGTTATGAGCGGGCGCTATAGATCATAACGCCCGCTAATTGTACGAGGACAACTGAAGCAACTTCGATTGATTAAATACTTCATAATCCTTGTCGTATACGACTCTGGATTTCTCCGGAAATGAATTATTCGCAGCATTTTCTATGACATTCTTGGGTAAATTCATTTTCATTTCCATTATTTCTATAAGACTACACAAAGAAAGCAGCAATGCGATTCACTAATAATGATGACAAAAATATTCACAAACGTCAAAATATCAACAAATGACATGCCTACTATGAGAAGGAAAATGGAAAGTATAGGAGCAATGAACCGATTTTGAAATCGATTTTTCATTATAATAAAATAATTTTTTCGTGAAAAATAAAATTTTGTATGCACCCCGTGCGTTACTAGATCCTAACGCCTTTCGGGCGTTTGAAAAATGGACTTTGATCTATATAACGCACTTGGTACATAAATAACTATTTCAAACCTTTAAATATAGATTCAGAGCATGGATAGTTGATACTGATAGTACTTTTTGCAAGACATACAAAAAGCAGTGATTTTTATACACATACAACGTTATGAAAAGAAATTGAATAGCCTTTATTTGACTTTAATACCTGAAAGCGACAAACATTTGGGCATAGGTAAATTGCGCACAGTGGTCAAGAAGTTTCCCAAATTTGGTAAGGGTTCGTCAGGTAGTTGCAGCCAGGGGATTAAGTATCTGTATAGGTAAATTGCGCACGGCGGTCAAATTGTATCCTTAGTCCGGTATACCTCAAAACTTTTTCTTTCTGATATAATCAACGAATAAAAGTTGATGAACAGAGCACTTCTTGTAAACTGATATTTCATTATGACCAAACAAACTATCGTTATCATTCTATTAAATACCTACATTATACAGAAACAAAATTTTATTCTCAAAAATATAATAAACACAAATTATTTGGGCAAATTGTGGTAATATATTGATTTTACATATCGAGAAAATGAAAACTAGGATTTTATGACAGAAAAAAAAATCACCAGTAGCCCCTAGTGTATTGTCACATTTTTTTATACTATATTAGACACCCTACAAGACTAATTAAATAATTGAATAATTATTAAATAATCAACTTCCATATAATGAATTTTTGGGAAACAAAGAAGCCCAAGGCGAAATCCTCCAAATAGGAAGAGAATATCATTATATTTTTCCATTTTTCAAAAAATTTATTTCAGTTTTGTCATATATGTTCGTATAACTATTTAAAACATAAATTTTAAATAACAATCTAATAAAAAATCAATGAGTAAGTATATTTCTCAAAGAAATATTTAACCCTTTTCAAAAAAATAACAATGGTTCACAGGCAACAGTATTACTATTTAAAACATGAATTTTAAATAACAATCAAATTGAAAACCAATGAGTAAGTACATTTCTCAAAGAAATATTTAACTCTTTTCAAATAAATAACAATAGTTCGCAGGCAACAATTCAAATGAATATATATATATATATATATATATATATATATATATATATATATATATATATATATATATATATAAATATATATATATATATATATATATATATATAATATATATATATATATATATATATTTATATATATATATATATATATCGAGAAAATGACAACTAGGATTTTATGACAGAACAAAAAATCACCAGTAGCCCCTAGTGTATTGTCACATTTTTTTATGGATCGTTTGAAAAATATTAGTTTGTTGTCTATTGAAAAGGAATTGGTAAAACTT
>JARQZK010000735.1:7500-205000 GCA_030704885.1 Cynegetis impunctata
TATATATATATATATATATATATATATATATATATATATATATATATATTTATATATATATATATATATATATATATATATATATATATATATATATATATAGGAGATATATTATTTTATTATTTCCATAGATTCACTTATTACTATTGCAGGTTTTTTGTAGTTTCAATGCTGCGAGTGACTGCAGAGATCTACGTTGTGGAAGGTGACAGAGATAGCCTCTCCTAGGCTTTGTCTTTTTTATATGAGTAGACATAGCCTGATTGAGGTTAACCCTAGCCTGACAAGTCAACAAATATTGCATATCCAATATACCTGATGAATTTTCTTCTACTTCCTGCTGGATGTTCAATAGCTGTCATTTTAAGGAATCAATAAATAAGAACTAGTATGTTTTTGATCCTAGTCAATGTTTCTTCAAGCTTTGTGAAAATATTCTCTCAGAGATGAAGGTAAGTGAAACTTTTTATTTTTCAGTCGAAGTAACACATCGTGTAGACATACCAAATTTCAATCCTCTATGGTAAAAAAAATTCGTAGAAATTCCAACTGAAATATAAATTATCATAGTTCAGTTGACGAAAACAAGTATTTGGAAAATATAAGGCGGTTTACAAACGATTCCTCAACACTACAAGACCGTAAAACATTAGGTAATCAACAAACCATATATGTAGATTAACTGTTATAATATATAACTCGAGTCGATTTGAGTAGTATTATATACAAATTATTTCTGAGTGTTTGGAGAAAAAATACCGTGAGCAGCAGTGCTCATTCACCAAGTTCGTATTTTTCGCGCGAAATGGATCGCGTCGAGATGCAATTCTAACGGATTGAATTATACTAAGCAAACCGAATTAAAAAGTAGGAAATAATATATAATACTAAATAAATAATTGGTTTGCCATTTTGGACTTTCCAAAATGCAGGCAGCCGAAGGCCGCATTATGGCAAACTTAAGAAGCCGAGATAAGGAGATCGGCCCCGAATCGCGGGGCCCGAAGGGCCCCGTCGATCTCCCACGTCCTTTCCGTAGTGCTTAGGCTACGTCTCGCCTCGATCCGAGACGCCGATTTTCGATATCGAACGTTTAAAGAACTATTAAGAACTATTTTCGCTTCACATGGACTTCAATTCACGTGACCGCCTTTCGAGCCGACAGTTGGACGGGTCGAATTCTATCGAGAAGTTTCGAAGTATAGTAGTATTCTACCGATTCTACCGATTCCGCACAAACTACGATTGACCGTGAGCAGATGGCGCGCCCGTTCGACAGAGGCAGGGACGGGCTCAGCATCATCGTGGTTCGGGAAACTATATTTTCATCGATCTATAGTTTTCACGGATCTATTTAATAAAACTACGATTGACCGTGAGCAGATGGCGCGCCCGTTCGACAGAGGCAGGGACAGGCTTTGCCCTCATCGTGCTTCGGGAAACTATATTTTCATCGATCTATAGTTTTCACGGATCTATTTAATAGGCGAGGGAGCCTCTCACTAGTATATAATACTAAATAAATAATTGGTTTGCCATTTCGGACTTCCCAAAATGCAGGCGGCCGAAGGCCGCATTATGGCAAACTTATAAAGCCGAGATAAAGAGATCGGCCCCGAATCGCGGGGCCTGAATGGCCCCGTCGATCGCCCACGTCCTTTCCGTAGTGCTTAGGCTACGTCTTGCCTCGATCCGAGACGCCGATTTTCGATATCGAACGTTTAAAGTTTGACGTTTCTCCGAAATTCGAGAAAACGGCTGCATTCCCGACCCTTAAGAACTATTTTCTCAGAGGCAGGGACAGGCTTTGCACTCATCGTGGTTCGGGAAACTATATTTTCATCGATCTATAGTTTTCACGGATCTATTTAATAGGCGGGGGAGCCTCTCACTAGTTTATTTTACTAAAAAGAAAAATTCTCGAAGTGCATTGTGGCTTAGGAAAAAAGTTGAAACCAACAAAGAAACGTACCTCAACATCAACTAGGGTTGCCATCACCTAGATTGCCGATGCCGGACAAAAATTTTGAAAACCCCGGACATTTCTGTGAAATTTTGTTTTTCCCCGGACACCACGTAAAAATTTTTTTTTTGAATAAAATAAAACATTGTTTATATTTCAATTTTTTCATTTATTTAAACTTCAAACCGCTTGTTTGCCATATAAACAGAACAACAAAAAACAAATAAAATTCTATTATACATAGTTTACAGCTTTCTCTTTTTTTTGGTATCACCAAATAAAAAATAACTCATGAAGATAATTTTTGGTAGATAAAAAATCAAATAGACTAGATTCTACATTGTAATAGCAAATTATAGGATAGGTCATTTAGTTCGGATAGATAGGTTAGGTACCAAAAAGTCTAAATTATTTATTAACTATAAATCAAAAGTAAGTAACAAGTTTAATTTTAACGAGATTAAGTTCTTTTTACTAATTCAACTTAACTTGGAATTTTTCAGACTTGCTAATTTTTCCCAAAATGTCTTTATTTTTCATCATGAATTTGTAAAAGACGGAGCAACTCAAGTCTTTAAAATTAGACTATTTTGATCAGAGAAGAAAGCGTATGTGTATTTAACAAGTTTCTCTCCTTCCTCCATTACTGCGACCCTAGCGAAAAAACTCACTCTACATTCGCATTGTCAGCTGGTATACAAAAATATTACTATGCAATTTTGAGCAGTTTAAAATATAGATGTTTCGAAAAAAATCGGCTACAACTGGTTTGCATTTAATAGCTCATCTCCCTCACTGACTCTCAAGCTACATACACCCGAACAAAAAATTGGTCCGGGTTTTACCCGGACATATTTTGAAAGCCCCGCCCGGACGACCCCCGGACGCCCCCTAAACTAGGACAAATCCGGGGAAACCCGGACGGATGGTAACCCTAACATCAACTCAATCCACATACCAAATTTCAATCCTCTATCGTAAAACAAAATTCGTGAAGTGCATCGCATACTGATAGCAAAACAGATCGAGATGCAATTTGAACGGAATAGTCACCACAAAATGCAGAGTTGAGAAAAAGAGTTGAATCCAAAAAAGGATCTTAAGTCAGTTAAGAACATAAACTCAATGTAGGTACCAAACTTCAGCCCTCTAACTCAATCTGCAGCTGCTGTGGAGTTTGACAATTCTTCAAAAACTAAGGAAGAACAAGAAATATCTTCGAACAAATGGCAGCGACATACGACATGAAAGTTTTTTCGAAAATCGTGGTTTAGTTGGACTAAAACGGGAAGCACCTGACTGTTTTCCTTGAATACACTGCAATAGTATGTATTTTATTTGAAAATTCGACTTATAATTCATTATTGTGGAAAAATATAGTGCATTTCTTGAATAATAAACTTTCAAAATTTTCAAATAAATCATCAAACTCATTATTATGTTTGAATAAAAGATGATACATAATCTAGGACAATTCTGCAATGAAAAAAGAAAGGGTTCTCAATATGAATGCTATAATAGGGGTGACCGTTGTTGGTTTTGGTGAAAAGTAGGTAGCTATTTATTTTTTGCTTTAAGCAATATTTAACAAATAATGGTCACCGCTAAATATTTTCACAGTTTGCAGTCTACAAATGCAATTTCAGCAATTTATTATGAATGTAAATGTACAAAGTTTGCATTTCCCATTATATTAATTCTGTAGATCGTTAGTTAATTAGGCACCATGTTCTATTTCCTATTGACCTTTTTTGTAATCATTTTGGATTATGTACCGTTGTATCAATCTTCTTGGTGCATTTTGTGTAATACTTTCTCTATTAATTTAAACAGTTCCACGATTAAGATTGGCTACGTTTTATAGTTGTCCGGGTAGTAGTTCAGTTTCCTGAAGTTGCCTTTGTCCATTACTCATTGTAAGGTGATGCTATAAAACCGAATAAACATTTATTGCACTCAATACCTCGAAGAAAAAACACAATAAAAAAAATTTAGAGGTTAGGTTCAGAAACGAGATGGGCTTAAATTGTCAGCCAAATTGTAACAGCTAAACTGAATATTTCATGAGCGAAATTAGAATAGGGCACCTGGGAGGCCAACCCCAAAACTTTCCGCTATTTTGGAATCTGCAAATATAAATTTCATTCAAATTTTCAGACTAATTCTATGAATGAATAATAGAAAATCTACTTTTATTTAATCTCATATAAACGAGGAGGAAAATTAAATCCTAGAAACAATCAAACTTTGTAAAATATGGTAATTTACGTAACAATTTCGAAAAATACTTTTTTGTTTGGACTAGTAGAAAAGGTTCCTGGACGAGTTCTGGAATTCTACGAGTCCGAAGGAACTGTTTCCGGATGTACAGGGTGGGCAAATTTCAATGTTTCTATATAGGGTAGGTAACTCTTTAACTATAGGGGAAACTAAAAAATAGAGGTTCAATTGTCGATCCATTTTTTCGAGACAAATTCACTGTCTAAAACAAAAATTTGCTATTGTCTTTTATTTTCGAATTATAAACAAAAGTTCGATTCCTCTACCTTTAGAAACAAGTAAATATTATGCTTGTTCATTAAGTTGCGAGATTAACATGCTCTTGCACCGTTTTATTATAAAACGTCGTTTAACTAAACTTAGTTTATGCGGGCTTATAAGACGGCTTAAACGCCGTTTATATTTTGGTGGAAGCGAAAATGTCAAATTGAACTCGGTTTATCATTAAACTTAGTTTACTAATATACGGTGCAAGAGCCTAAATAACTTTTACAATCTTAAGCCACTTTTTTCTGTATAATACAGAGGCGTCGAGTAAATTCGAAAGAAGGTGCAATTTCGAGTTATGGCTTGATAAAGTATTTTCTCAAGTGGGAATCATAGTTGGCTATGGTTTGATTAGAACGAATTTTTTTTTCTATGCATCATATGTCGAGTCGATTTTGAAGAAGTGTAAGACTTTAATAATAAAAATAATACTTTAGTAGATTACTTCTTGCCACAAAATTTTTCATTTTTATTTTTTTATGATGTTGCATTAAAAAATACATACAACTCTCAATTTTCAACCTTCTATCAACAACCCATATTTTTTAATAGCCATTTTAATAATTTAAACAACCTTTGCCGGGTCAGATAGATTGATAGACAGATATATAGATAGATAGAGATACATCGGCAGATAGATGAATAGATAAAAATAATAATTTATATGGCAGAACAAAGTTTGCCGGGTTAGCTAATATATATTATATATCACTGATCTGTGAGAGGAGTTGATAACTTATTAGGTCACATATCGTGTTTTTAATGAATGAATTGGTTTTTAGTTCTATTCGGAACGATAAAACACAGATAAAATGAGTCAGTGAATATCAATTAGATATCATAATTGCTTAAAATAGGTTCGCTTCAAATATCCCAATTATTCTTCTATGAAATAACAAATCAGCAATTCATAATTATATAAGAATGACGTCAAAAAATTCTGATTCTCCTTCTCCAGAAACTGGGAATATAAATGATATAATTTAATTAGTAAATAATTTCTTCTAGGATATAGATATATTACATATTAGCATTTATGCAGTGAATGAGTGTTCAACATGTGCAATTACGAATATTGAATTTATGTGATAATCATTGTCGTATCATAATAACATTTTCCATGTAATTGTAAGTTTTAATTTCAAAGATTTCAACCCATTGCGTTAACTCTCACTTTTGTTTCAACGATAGATGCGATATTATCTGCTAACCTCACACAGTTTCTTGGAAGCCATATGGTTTCCTGGAAATTCAAAGAAGATGCCGCATATATAACCGGTTTTTCCAACATCGTGATAGTAGGATACGTACAGGTATTATACGAATTGCGCAATGAGCTATAATGTTGAACAAAACCAATGAACTAAATTGAGACACAACTTTGTTAATCTATATATATATATATATATATACAGGGTCCTGCAACAGTGGCGCGGTGTTCCATATCTCTATTTGAGAAACAGATAGAAATCTACATTTCTATAATATTACCTTATTGCTAGAGCTCGACAAAATAAAAATATTGTCGGTCACACAGGGTGTTCAATTTCTTCTGGGCGGATATCAACTATGTTTTTTCAAACGGTAACCTATATTTTTTTTCGCTTTTTTGATTTCTACATAAAAAATAAAAGATACTTTATGTATATCTTCACTGGGAAAATATCGACGGTTTTCGAGATTTCTAGCATGACAGGTTTTTTTCTTCCAATATTTGTCACTCAGAATATTTTAAATTATAAAGTTGTGCCAAGTCCAATTGAAATTTAATTTTGGTTAAATATTCTACATTGATAACCTTCTCAAACGATATATCTGAAATCAACCTGCGATATACAGGGCATGAAAAATCGCTTGCCACATATTGTAAATAAAAATGTACAGAATCTTCCTTATTTTAAATGGAACACCCTGTATATTATAGAAGCGCCATGAAAGGCTCTACAATTGTCATGAAGTATTCCCTATGGTTAAGTTCACTAGTTTTTCTTAAAACAGCGAAAAATGGTAAATATTCATATTTCTTCGCTATAATCTCAATAAACGACTTTTTTCAAAAATAACTTGTTGGTAGATAAACAAGTTGCGAATTACACCACAAAATGTACGTTGTATATTTTAAATAATTTCAATAATCTTCAAATTTGAGCCACATTCTTTCGATATAAAAAAACAACCTTTCAACGAATAAAATATTTATTGGAAATCGATAGTCTGGCAAATGACAGATCAAAATATTTGCCTTCAAATAAGTATTGAAATCTTTAGTGATTCGTTAAGTAGAACTTTAGAGATAATTTCATCAGAATGTTGTTAAATTATATCGAAAGTTCAACTTGACGAATCACTAAAGATTTCAACAGGTACTTATTTGAAGGCAAATATTTTAATCTGTCATTTGCTAGACTACTCGAATTCCAATAAATATTTTATTCGCTGGAAGGGTGTTTTGGATAAAAAGAATATAGCTCACATTTGGAGATTATTGAAATTATTTTGAATATACAACGTACATTTTGTGGTGTAATTCACAACTTGTTTATCTACCAGCAGGTTATTTTTGAAAAAATCCGTTCATTGAGATTATAGCGAAGAAATTTGAATATTTGCCATTTTTGTTTGTTTTAAGAAAAACTAGTAAACTTAACCATAGAGAACACTTCATGACAGCTAGAGCTCTTCTTAGCGCTTCTTATGGATCTATAATATACAGGGTGTTCCATTTAAAATAAGGAAGATTCTGTACATTTTTATTTACAATATGTGGCAAGCGATTTTTCATACCCTGTATATCGCAGGTTGATTTCAGATATATCGTTTGAGAGAGTTACCAATGTAGAATATTTGACCAAAATTAAATTTCAATTGGACTTGTCACAACTTAATAATTTAAAATATGAGTGACAAATATTGGAAAAAAAAAACCTGTCATGCTAGAAATCTCGAAAACCGTCGATATTTTCGAAGTGAAGATATACATAAAGTATCATTTATTTTCTATGCAGAAACCAAAAAATCGATAAAAAATATAGGTTGCCATTTGAAAAAACATAGTTGATATCCGCCCAGAAGAAATTGAACACCCTGTGTGACCGACAATATTTTTATTTTGTCGAGCTCGAGCAATAAGCTAATATTATAGAAATATAGATTTCTATTTGTTTCTCAAATAGAGATATTGAACACCGCGCCACTGTTGCAGGACCCTGTATATATATATATATATATATATATATTTTTATATTTATATATTTATATATATATATATATATATATATATATATATATATATATATATATATATATATATATATATATATATATATATATATATATATATATATATATATATATATATACATATATATACATACCCCCATATTATGGTTATTTAAAGAAGCACAGATTTGAATTTTCGTACAGTCATAAACTGTGATGGGTTATATTTTTTAAGATACTCAACTGAATTCTAAATTTCAAACTCGGCCTACTACGAATTGACAAATAGGACCGATTCTCAATATTTTGGTTCGCGTTAGAGATATGGAAAAAAGTTATGAGAAAAAGTTGTTCAGAAAAATTTTTTAGGACCATATACCAATTTTCATTACTAAATTCGCATTTTCAATTTTATCAATATTTTGGTTCTAATTCAAAATTATTAAGTTTATCTCTCAATTTTATAACTAGTACGCTATGGAAGCTAAGAACTTGACTACTTGATAATTCAATAGTGTTATGTATTCACATATTTCAATAAAATAATTAACACAAAGGAAGGAGAATTTTATCTTATAATATTTTATTCTTATAACTGATTAAATTTAGAGAAGATTTATAAAACAATAATTTTTCTGATACAAAATAATTAATTAACTGTAATTAGATGAGGTCTCTCTCAACTATATCACCGTCTATTCGAATACATTTTTCGATTCTTTTTCTATTCTGTCTAGCTACTCGTCTAAGTTCAGGGATGCTGTTTTCTTGACATGATGCTTGTCTTATTTTCTCACAAAGTTCATCTCGTTATCTGGGGCTTGTTTTATAGACCTTGTTTTTTAACATGCCCCAAAAATAAAAATCGAGGGGTGTTATATCGGGAGACCTCGGAGGCCACAGTTCTAAAGGACTATTTCTTCCTATACAGCGCATAGGAACATTTTTGTTCAACCACTCACGAACAATTCTTGAGTTATGAATAGATGCGCCATCGAGTTGCAAGTACATATCCTGTCGCACATTAAGAGGAAGATTTTCAATTGTATCCCAAAATCATCCATTGAGAAAATTAACGAAACGCTCAGCATTTAGTGTCTCAAGTTAAACTCTGCAGCAACTTGTCTGCTGCTACGAGAATTATCACCAAATAACCGAATTATTTCGATTTTTTCACGTAAAGAGAGAGAGAGAAACAGCTTTATTGTCTTATAAAATTACAAAATTTTGTCGACAAAGCACATACCTATAAAAAATTGAAAATAAAATTTAACAATGATAACTAATTAAACAAAACACACTTTCAATCGTTGAACAAAACAAGAATCTATTAAATAAGAACAAAATAGAAAAACATTTATCAGTCGATTATGTATAAACATATGTTAAGAATCAACATATTTGTCAACTAAACTTATTATACAGATATAAAATTTTGTATATTACAAAAAAAAAACAAAACATTAATATATGTTGCTACTAAATGTGGATCTCAAGGGTCTATGTTACATTGTGAAATTCAGTTACAGAATAAAATTCTGCCACTGAGTAAAATGGTCTCTCCAAAAGAAAAGCCTTAGTTGAACTTCGGAACTTTTTGTACGTACTCAAGGATTTTAGCTCCAATGGTAGATGATTGTATAACTTTCCGGCATTATAGGTAAAGGAGTTTTTTGTTAAGACGGAGGTGGGCGTTATTAAATAAATATCGGTATCTGAATTTCTTGTGGGATATCTATGATTTGGTCTTTCTGAAAAGTTATGAATGTGTTTGCGAACCAAACAGACGGATTCGAATATGAATAGTGAAGGAAGAGTTAGAATTTTGAATTTTTTAAAGTAGAATTCGCAATGTGTCCTTCTGCTCAGATCAAACATATAACGAACTGCTCTCTTTTGCAATCTGAAAACAGACTCAAAGAGGGAGATGCTGCATGAACTCCAATATGGCATACCACAACGAAGTTGTGATACGAAATAAGATAAGAAGGTCGACAACGCAGCAGAAATTGAAAGCTCTCTAGATACCGATTTAATGGCGAAACATGCAGAAGATAATTTTTTTGTTAATATGTCTATATGAGTAGACCATTTGAGCGACTCATCAATATAAAGACCTAAAAACTTCGCTGAGTTCACTGTTTGAATTGTTTTATTGTTTAGGGTAACAGGTTGTAGGGTTCCTCTGTAAGACATTACTACAGTTTTATCTGTGTTGAAACAAAGTCCATTTGAATCAGACCAGGCCTTAATAGCCATCAAATCATTACTTATAATTGACTGTAAGGCTTGTATATCAGAGTTACTCCAAGTTACACTGGTGTCATCAGCAAACAAAGCAATTCTACCACTTATTTTCAAGTCCACAATATCGTTGATGAAAAGAAGAAAGAGAATTGGTCCTAAAACCGAGCCCTGAGGTACCCCACTGTCTATTGGTAGATTTATTGAATTCTTACCATTTGCTCGTACTATTTGTTGCCTGTTAGTTAGGTAAGATTTAAACCATTCTAAAGGAGACCCACGTATGCCATAAAACTGAAGTTTTCGTACTAAAATTGCATGGTTAACACAATCAAAGGCCTTTGCGAAGTCACAAAAAACTGAAGTTGTGAACAGTTTGTCATTGAGTGATGTATATACTTCATTTAGAACTGAAAACATTGCGTCATTAGTGCATTTTGTGGGTAAGAAGCCATACTGTTGTGCTGTAAGAATATTATGTTTGAGAAGGAAGGGTAAGAGACGGCATTTCATGAGCCTTTCGACTATCTTCGATAAGGTAGGCAATAAAGCAATAGGTCTATAGTTACAAGTTTTAGTTTTTTCTCCACCCTTATGGAGTGGGATAATAATGGCTGTTTTCAGACAAGTGGGAAAGAGACCAACTTCAAAAGATTCATTAATCAACGAGACTAAAATGTTGATGGCTGTATCAGGTATGTTTAAAAATAATTTGATGGATAAGCCATCATTTCCACATGAATCTTTATTTTGTATATCGCTTATGGTTTGCATCAGTTCATGTGTGTCAACTGGTCTCAGGAAGAAACTGTCTATAATCTTTTTAGATGGTAGCAGGAAGGAGAGAGCATCACAACTCGGAACTATATTTGAATTGATATTCTTACATACATTCATGAAGTAATTATTCAGTTCATCAGGGCTGGGATCAACATAGCATGAGGAACGGGTTTTTATCTCTTAAGTCATTTATTATAGACCATGTTTCTCTGGAAGAGTTCGAAGCTTGTGAGATGCGAACATTGTAGAAGTTGTGCTTAGCCGATTTAATGATTTTGCGGTATAATGCCCTATAGTTGTTAATGTAATTCAATATAGAGGGGTTATCTATGAATTTTTTAATATACATTAGCGATCTCATATTTTTAGATGAAATTCGAATTCCCTTAGTTGTCCAAGATTTGTGACGCTTAGTTTTTATTTTGCGAAGGGGAAATGCTGTATCAAAACACTTAATCATCTTATTAATGAAGTCTAAAAATTTAGAGTCGGTATCTTCAAATAGACCACGCCAATCAGTAAACAGACATGCATTATAAAACATATTAAAGTTTTTTTGAGAATAAATTCGACCCATTCGACAGTTTTGTTTTGGAGCTGTCTGTGGGATCACAAAACTGGCAAGAACCGCTTCATGGTCCGAGAGGTCCGTACTGATTACCCTGTGTTCGACATTAAGGGGAATAAAATCAGAAACAATGTAATCTATGATTGTAGAAGAAGTTTTGGTGATTCGAGTTGGCGAATCCACATGCATAGTGAGACAAAATGATTCTAAAATATTTACCAAAGATCTCCGAGAGGCACATGTAGCAGCAAAGTCAATATTAAAATCGCCGCATACGATGTTAATGGCATTTTCATTCTCTGATCACTAATTCACTAAATTTAACTTAACGCAATACTTCAAACTAACTAGTATTTGAAACTCCTGTCAATTTTATTATTTTCCATGGCACACTAAGTATAAAATTAAAAAAGGGAAAACTCGTAATAATTTTGGGATACCAAAATATTGAAAAATTAAAAATGCGAATTTTATCATGAAAATTGGTATATGGGCCTAAAAAAATTTTCTGAACAACTTTTTCTCATAACTTTTTTCGATATCTCTAACGCGAAACAAAATATTGCAAATCGGCCCTATTTGTCAATTCGTAGTAGGCCGAGTTTAAAATTCAGAATTCAGTTGAGTATCTTAAAAAATATGTCCCACCACCGTTTATGACTGTACGAAACTTCAAATCTATATTCCTTTTAATAACTGATATATGGGGGTGTCTTCATCTTAAATGCGACACACTGTATATAAATATATATATATATATATATATATATATATATATATATATACATATATATATATATATATATATATATATATATATATATATATATATATATATATATATATATATATATATATATATATATATATATATATATATATATATATATATATATATATATGAAAAACTTGGTTCTCGGAATGAACCGCGCAAAAGATTTGAAAAATCTCGACATTTCGGCTCCTTTTGCAAAGCCATCTTCAGGAGAATTAGAAGGGGAATAATTCAGAATCGTGGCCTCAATCTGCCTACTCCACGATTCGAATTAGGAGGAATCGGAAACAATACGATTGCGTGGTCGCAACCTGCCTACTCCACTAACCGTACTGCTTCCTGTCAACTCTGAAGTTTCAACCTGCCTAGTCTTCAGAGTCAACTGACGGGCCGATCGTCGCGTGGCCGTATTTATAGGGGAGGAGGGCAGGTACTCACGCTCATCAGTGCGGGATGCACTCTGATTGGGTGTGACATGGCGACCTCTGAGAAGTGGTTTCCATGCTGATGGGAGTCTGTGACTGTCATCTCTGGTGTTCAAACAATTTGGATGTTTTTCTATTCACTTCATAGAATTCCTCAAAAGTATTGATATTACCCCAACTGATTTCCTTGTTAGTTTTGACATTGTCTCCTTATTTACAAATATCCCCATTGAAGAAACACTTTCCATCCTAGACAAGAAACAACAAATATCCCCAGACAACCTATCCCTGATCAAACACTGCATGGCCAACACTTACTTCATCTTTCAAGGCAATTTCTTCAGACAAATTAAGGGAGCCCCAATGGGATCCCCTCTCTCCCCCGTCATAGCATTTTCATGGAACATTTCGAAACCCAGCTCTCTCGTCATTCGACCTTAAACCATCATACTGGCTACGTTATGTAGACGATGTCTTTGCGATCTGGCCCCATGGCGGAGACTCGTTGCTCCACTTCTTGAATCATTTGAATGGCATACATCCAAGTATCCAATTCACAATGGAAGTGAAAAACGATGGGTCTCTGCCATTCCTCGATGTCATGGTCAAAAAACTTCCATCCCAAGGCTTCTCCTATTCAGTTTATCGTAAACCCACCCATACAAACCGTTATCTGAACGCCCAGTCTCACCACCATCCTTCTCAACTTAACTCTGTAGTTAATACCCTAATCTACCGCTCCATTCGACTATCTGACGACGAACACCGTGAATCAGAACTCAATACTCTGAAACATATATTATTACAGAACGGTTACAACACATATCAAATCAACAAGAACATACGCAAACACACAAACATCATCCTCCTTCCATTCATGGCTTCGCAAAAGGAACCGAAACGTCGAGATTTTTCAAATCTTTTACGCGGTTCATTCCGTGAACCAAGTTTTTCAAATACTTCCGACCGCGGAAATCTTTCTGAACAAATATATATATATATATATATATATATATATATATATATATATATATATATATATATATATATATATATATATATATATATATATATATAAATAATATTTATTTTTGGTCACAAGACCATTATCGGGCAGATTGAGTCAACTCTTAACTCCCGATTATGGTCCTGTGATCTTATAATCACTCTACTACAGTGGTATATATGAAATCAAATCAAATCAAATATGCTTTATTGTCTTAAAATTATACATTTTATTGACAAAGCGAAAAAATAGTAACTAAATAATGTAAAACATAAAAATAAACACATATCAATCAAAACATATACAAACTAAGAATGTAATACCTAGAAATAAAAATCACACCACATTTCCATAAAAAATACATACAAACTTCACAATAAATCCTCCTCAATCGAAGCTGATGCTTGTGTTATTCAATTTAGTCATATCGATCAATCAATGCTCAGAATAGTAGTCCTCTATAGAGGAATAAGGCCTATCAGGAAAATAAGAATTTGTTTGTTTCCGAAAATTGCTCAAGGAAGTTATAGATTTTATTTCTTCTGGAAGGTGATTGTAAATTTTCTTAGCATTGTAAATGATGGACTTTTTTGTTAATTCAGAGGAAGGAATAGGGAGGTGAACATGATGTCCCGAAGATCTGGTGGAATACCCGTGCTGTGACACCAAGGGTACGGCATGAAAATACTTATGAATCAAGCACACAGATTCAAGTAAATATAAAGAAGGAAGCGTCAAAATTCTATTTTTCCTGAAATAAGGTTTACAATGATCCCTATTTTTCAGTACAAACATGTAACGAATTGCTCTCTTCTGCAATTTGAGAATGGTGTCAAGTTGTGAAGAATTACATGAACCCCAGAAGGGAAGACCATAACGAAGATGAGATTCGAACAATGTAAAATAGGCAATTTTTGTAGATGCCGTAACTAATTCACTTGAGATGGATTTAATGGTGAAACAGGCCGATTATAATTTTTTTAGCTGAGACATGCACATGCTGTGAAAATTTGAGATTATTGTCGATAAAGAGGCCCAAAAATCTGACAGAAAGGACTATTTTAATGGCATGGTTTTGCAGGAATAGATTCTGGGAGTTATCTCTATAAAACAAGGCGACGGTTTTATCTACGATAAAGCAAAGTAAGTTTATCAATCCAAGATCAATTGTCATTTCAGAGTGCAGCGTCGCAGAATTAGGATTGCTCCAAGTAATACCCGTATCATCCGCAAAAAGCGCAATGTCTCCACTGATCTTCAGATACGTAATATCATTTATAAATAACAAGAAGACAGGACCTAAAACAGAACCTAGGGGGACACCGCTAGTGATAGATTTACAAGCAGAATTGGAGTTGTTCGTCCTTACAAATTGTTTTCTACTTCCAAGATAAGACTCGAACCAGTGTAGTGGAATACCTCGGACGCCATAAAACTCCAGTTTCCGTAATAAAATTTGTTGACTAACGTAGTCAAATGCTTTAGCATAATCACAGAAAACTGTAGCTGTGTAGTGCTTGTTATTGAGGGATGAATAGATATTGCCCAACATAGAAAACATAGCATAGTAGTTTTCTTTTTGAATTGAAACCCAAATTGATGTGACGAGAGAATTTTATGATTTGAGAGCGGATTTTCATTAGTTTCTCTATAATCTTGGATAAAACAGATTGAAGCGCTATGGGCCTGTAATTGGATGTGTTAGATCTGTCTCCTCCTTTATGAAGTGGGAGATATCTTCATGTCAGGTAGTATTTGTTTTAGCGACGGAATTCTGCATTTTCGGTCGAACAGAGATTTGTTGGTTCCTAATATCTCTGGCGGAGGGCGCTATAGGTTGTTATGTTATCCATATAATAGTTTGGCCGCGATTTGTATTAGGTAACAGTATTAAATATGTCAACTCACTCCGAGTCAAGAGCGCTGCATTGAAGAGATCTAATAAGATCGAAACTGCTGTATGAAGATCTCGACTCGGGACGACTTGACATTTTCTATAATTCACTGTTGATTTGCTCAGTATTCAAAGAAGAAACCAAAGTGTATAGATGGTTATGTACTGGAAGCTTCCGCTAAAAAAAAGCTATAATGGGTAAAGCTGATGAATAGAGGGATGAACATGTGAAAAAGATAGACATTTTTCATGAAATTTCATTCAATGTGCCTTTATTGAATTTTACTTATTTTATTGAATTAAATACATTTATATGATATTTTGTTTCTAAGAAATAGTGTTACAGTTATTTATTCAGCATCAATATTCGTAGTCTTCGTCCTCAGAGGTATCTGTTGCATAGGTTAACTCGTTGAGGTAATACCTGAAAAAAAGTAGTTTAAATGTATGTCAATTGATGTCAATATAAGCCTTAAAATTGAGTAGGAAAAGTTTTCATAAATTTCTGATTTTGGAATATACAAGCTGAAAGAACCTTTAGGTTCATACGAGTCCTGAAACGTTAGTTTGATACCGAATATTTATATATATATATATATATATATATATATATATATATATATATATAATAATAATAATAATAGGATTTTATTCTCATAGTATTACAATAACTTATAATAAAAAAAAACAGGTCAGAAATAATATATATATATATATATATATATATATATATATATATATATATATATATATATATATATATATATAAATATATATATATATATATATATAATATATAATATATATATATATATATATATATATGTATATATATATGTATATATATATATATATACATATATATATATATATATATATATATATATATACACTGGCCAGCAAAATTAACGCACCACTAAAATTTGGGTAAATTTCAAAGTTGATTTTTTCGCGAACTGCTGAATCGATTTAGATAAAAATTTTTTTCAATATAGCTTGAATCTTCAGAAATGACGTTATGCAAAGAGAGAAAATTTAAATTCGAGTTTTAGGCATATACTGGGTGTTTGAAGAAAAACTAGTAAAATGCACAACTTTTGTCATATTCTGTGGGAATTCCCATCAACAGTATTAGGTGTCTATCTAAGTCAAAATATAGCCCCATCTTTTACAAGCATTTTGTTTTCTTATTCACTTTTTTATCTTGCTTATTAAATGAAATACGGAATTTAATGTAAAACGTAACAACTAAAATTTATTTTTAAAAAAATTGAAATAAAATCTTAAACATTAAAATAAAAAGTCAACATAGGGTGTTTTCTCCCCTATTCCTTATAACTGATTGACATCGACGACCCATATTTTGAACCAGACGTCTAATTTTTGCTTGATCTATATTATTCCATATTTCTCTCATAATGTTTTCTACATCATCCAAGGAGGCAGGTGGGGATTGATGATCTCTAAACTGCCTTTCATTAGATCCCATAAATGTTCTGTAGCGTTAAGGTCTGGACTACCTGGAGGCCAATCTAGGACCTCAATATTCACCTGATTTAGATAATTTAGTTCTATTTTCGCAGTATGTGGTCTGGCATTATCTTGCATTAGTATAAAATTATCTCCAATATAACCAGCCATAGGGACCACATGCTCTGACAAAATTTCGTCAATGTACTTTTCGCTATTTAAAGTCCAGTCCAGTTCACATGTTCCCTAGCAAATTGAAGTCTTTAAGTCTTTTTTCGACATTAAATTCCGTATTTCATTTAATATGTGAGATAAAAACGAGAAAAAACAAAATGCTTGTAAAAGATGGGGCTATATTTTGACTTAGAGAGACACCTAATACTGTTGATGGGAATTCCCACAGAATATGACAAAAGTTGTGCATTTTACTAGTTTTTCTTCAAACACCCATTATATGCCTAAAACTCGAATTTAAATTTTCTCTCTTTGCATAACGTCATTTCTGAAGATTTAAGCTACATTGAAATTTTTTTTTATCTAAATCGATTCAGCAGTTCGCGAGAAAATTAACTTTGAAATTGACCCAAATTTCAGTGGTGCGTTAATTTTGCTGGCCAGTGTATATATATATATATATATATATATATATATATATATATATATATATATATATATATATATATATATATATATATATATATCTATATATCAGTCCGAAAACGAAAAAAATTCATTTGCATAATGCCAATGTTTTGTCTGATTATTCGCAAGAATTATAACGACTCCATTTCTGCACACTACATTTAACTTACCACATTGGTGCCTCAGAACAATTGAAATTATATTCCCAGTCACATATTCTAAATTCCTGATTAAATTTAGTATCGTTCGCACACATGTGAGGAACTCTTCTGCCATTCTCGTCGCACATATGAAAAAACTGACAGTTGTATTCTACGTCCGCATAAAAACCAATTGCTTTTTTCGTGCAATCGAAAGAGAATGTGATATTATCCAATTCTATATCTCTTTTACTTCGAACAAGGTTGAAATACGGTTCAAATTGAAGGGCTTGCAGTAATCCTGAAAAACATTCACATTGTTTTTCTATTTCAATATTGAATATAAAAATTTTGTATTACTAAGAAGTAATCATTGAAATAGGTTAGATATATAGAGCGGTAAAGAGTTGGGTTTTTGAAAAAAAAATTTTTGTAATATATGCAAAGATTATATATACCGTAGAACGGGGCTATTCTAGACTTTTTTTCATTATTTTTTATATATATATATTTAATATAGCAGAAAGAGTAATTAAAAATAATCTATTTTGATATACTTTTTGGATAGGTTTATATACGACCAAATATTATTCTATGATAAATAGGTCCCCATTGTTACAGGGGGCTGTTTTAGGCCCGTCTAAAACAGCCTCGTGGGTCGGTGATATTTTAGAATCGGTAAGAATAACGCATAAATTATAGTTACCTCGTATATGGGGCTAAATAAGAAAACATACATTTTTAAATTAAGAATAATAAAAGGTATACCTAGCATTGATAATTTAAAGAATGGGGTGATTTTCGAAGACCGGGGATATTTTGGAATGATTATAAAAACGTCATCCAGAATATCCCCGATCTTCGAAAAGGTCCATAAAAAATTTTGGGGTAGCATAATGTTTATAACTTCTTTGCACAATGATACTAACATCACCAATTTTTATATGAAACTGAACAGCTACAACTTCCACCCACGACGCACTAGCACTGAAAGATTGACAGGCTCAAATATTGGTTGATTTTCTGCCTCACTTTCAATGTCTAAGAGAAAATTACCACGCTTACGAATACTGAAATCATCTAAAGCTTGAATAAGTATGGTTATGTACTATACTTACAGTGTAGTTTACGCGGGATTGTGTTGTAACAGGTTATAAATTCTAAAATATCCCCGCATTTCCAATTTAGCCCCGTTCTACGGTACCTTTCAAAATAACAATATTTTCAGTTTTTTTCGCTCTCAATAAACAGTTATTTTAAATAGAAAATAAATGTTTGAATCCTTGATAAATATCGAGTAAATATAGCAATTTCAGTGGAATCCAGTCAAGTGTTTCACTTTAGTTGATTTATAATATTAATATTAATCAAAGCCAAATGATTCAAGCTTCTTTTCCTGAAGTGTTAATAATTATATTGTCGTTGTGAATATCAAATCAAATTGAGTTTTTAAATCGATTTAATTTACTCAGAAGAAACGAGGTTTGAAAAGGAAGACATAATGAAAATATTGTGGGGAATGTGAAACTGTGAGGAAGATAATACATTATTAATACTGATTAGTCAGTAAATGAACTCACCTATTCCAACAGCTACTTTCATCAAATGAATCAGCATTCTTATTCAGAAAAATTCTGCAAGAAATATACGCAAAAATTAATGATTTCTTTTTCATTATAAGCTAAGTAACTTTGTGTTTTTTCTGGAAAAAATATACATATTTTTAAATATTTATGAATTTATGATATTTTAGTTTTTGAAAGTAATATGACCTAAAAGACGTTCTTATGAAATATTTTAGCTCAAAAATTTTGGATCAAACAGAACTCTTTTCAAAATAAATGAATTTAGCTATGTATCTACATATATAAATATATATACAGTGAGTTTGAAAAAGTTTGCACCATATGGGAAACTTTTTTATTATCCATTTAGGGGGCGTTCAAGTATTACGTAACGCAATTTGGGGGGTGGGGGTCTTGTAAAACGTTACGATGCGTTACAGGGGCGGGAGGGGGGTTCGAACCACGAGTTACGTAACATTGATTTTTATTGAAATAAAAAACTAGGCAATTTGAATCGCCCAAGTTGGAAACCCTTTTCGTTTATGTCTCACGGAGAATCCCTCGATTGTATTTTTATTGACAGTTTTATTTTGTACTCCCAAGTTGGTAACTCTATCCTTTTATGTTTTATGGGAATACCTCGACTGTATTCTTCGTCATTCATATTTTGTTTCTGTTTCTGTTAGTTTTTATTAGGTGTTTCAAACGCGTTATACACAGAACATTGCTGTAGTCAGTGTTGTAGAAGTAACTTCATACTGTAATGTCCCCAAAAGAGATTTGCATCATCAGCTGTTTTTGCACTATAAAGGCTCTCATACTGACTTGCTGCCGCAACTGTGCCAAAAAATGCCAAAGAAATTTAGAAAACGGCTAAAGAATAAATAAAAATGGTATAGCGCTCACGTCCGTGACTGGCAATATTTTTTTGAAGTAATTAAATGCGCGTTTGAATCCTGCTGTTTCGTCTTGAGTAGTGCATTGAAATCATCCTTTTCGGATCCTTTCCGGATAATATCTACTTATGCTGCCGTCACCGTGGAAATGCCAAATCCTTCAGACCCCAAGCAAGCTCACGGTACCTAGTCAGCTAAACAAATGATTATGCAAGCATTCACTACTTCTTGTGAGGTTTCAAACCTATTGCAAAATTGAGCCATCTATCCCGAAAACAAGAATCATTTCCTTCCTTTGAGGAAGTTCAACTTCCCAATCAAACCACCAAATCAGTATAATCGAAAATATCATTCGAAACTACCTACTCGTGAGGTTTCAACCCTATTGCTCCAAAATAGCGCCATTCACCGTGCAAACAGGATTTCTTTCCTTTATCGGAGGTCAACCAATTCCTACCAATATATATATATATATATATATATATATATATATATATATATATATATATATATATATATATATATATATATATATATAAGGTATTTTAGCAACTTTTCGTTACTTTGCGCAACATATTTGTGACTTTGAGGTAAAAATGGTCACTTGGGTGTTACGTAACGTTTATAGGGGGGAGGAGGGGTTCATGAAAACGTTACGCCGCGTTACATAGGGGGGAGGGAGGATCAAAAATCTTCAAAAATTGCGTTACGTAATACTTGAACGCCCCCTTAGTCAGAAAATTTTATTCCTGATGAAAATTTCCGCATTGCGGGAAACTTGGATTTGAGATGTCAAAATTCTAAATCTCTGAACAGGGGAGAACAAAAAATTGAAATTTAGATCAAGAGTGAACTATTCAAATTCCGATATTGTTAAAAAAGTTTATTTAGAAAAGTTGTTTAAATTTTAAAACAATATTCAGATTTGAAATTACACCTACTTACGCAACAAAACAAAAAAATTCCATTTTTTATGGTTTTAGCCTCATAAAGAGTAGGTGCTAATATCTCATATACAGGTGTATAGGCACCTCCCTCATGTTACTATAGAAGTATTTCAATGTGAAATTTAGTCCAATTCATTACTCGTACTAGTATGTCCAAATGGTTTATATTTCGACTAGTTTTTTGGTGCAAACTTGATATTTTACTCTGTATGTATGTACAGGGTGATTCATTAAGGGTGGCGACCGGCCGTATCTCGGAAACCGTATGTCCTAGAATTTGGGGAAAAAAATTCTTTTATGAAAATCTGCCCTAAAAAAATGATTAAAAATGTTTTTGAGTCCATAGTTTTCCGCTAGGTGGCGCAATCTACCACTTATAAAATATAATTGGATTTTTCACGAAATATTCCCCAATTTAGGCTGGTAAAAAATATCAACTTTAGAAACTACTGTCCTAATTCTACAACTTTTATTGAAGTCATTTTTCTGTATTCCCTATTCTGAAATGGTGGGGGAAGTTCTCATTCTTTGACATAAAAAAGACTATAACTCCATAATGCATGAACCGATTTTCGAAAACATAGACTCTATGCAAAGAGTATTGAATATAGATTTCAGTAAAAAATAACAAAAAAACTTTCAATTTTCTAATCGGCAACTAGAGTGCGTTATTTAACACCTAGCTCTATTTATGATTTTTTTTGAGAAATTTCAAATGCAATGCTATAAATCTAACTAGCTAGCAAAAAGCCAAATTCGATGACTTATTGACCTGTCAAAACCGCGAACTGATATCTCTTCTCATTCCAAAGATATTGGCATTTTTTTATGAGTGTTGGTGATTGTTGGCTCGCCCTGTAAGGTGGAAGAGAAATTATGTTGCTAAAATTGTAAAAAAATTACAAGTAGAAACGCATCATGAAAATATTTACTAACATTACATAATGAAACAAAACTAGTCCGGTCAAATTAGACCAAAAAATAGGAGTGAAGTTACAAAAATTCGCACCCAGCTGAAAATTAGTAGGATTCTTCAAAACATCATTATAAATGAAATCTGAAAAGTCCTCATCGATCCGATACGTGCAAAAAATTTACTCGGGGTCGAATGTCACAAAAACGGTTTTTTTGCGATTTTCAGCAAAGCATTAAGTTTTATCATGGAATTAGTCTAGACAAAAATTGTAGATCACCTAATTATTTATAAAAAACGTTTGAATAAATTTTTTCTTCAGAGCCACCGTTTTTGAGATCAACGATTCAGAAAGTTGAAAGAAAAAACACTAGCTCACAGGTGGCGTTGAAACGTGCATATTATGATGATTACAACTTTTTCAACTTTTTGAATCGTTATATCTCAAAAACAGCGACTCTAAGAAAAAGTATTTTGAAATTTTTTATGGATAATTATCTGATCTACAATTTTTGTCTGGGCTAATTTCATGCTGTTGTGAAATAATATGATAAGGGTGCATTTTATAATCCTTTAATATTCTTTGCACCAAATAATAATTCAATCGTAGATCTCTTGCAATTTTTCGAATACTCAAATGGCGTTCAGACTTAACTAACACCAATACGTTAGTAACATTTTCTTCATTGCGACTTCTACGTATCCTATTGCTTAATACGACAGGTTGAACATTGCCGGTTTCTCGCAATCTTTGTGCCAATCTTTTGAATAATTTCCGAGAATGACACCGTCTTTCATGATATCGTATCGCATACTCCCTTTCAGCAATTACTTCATTTTGTAGACTTTCAAAATATACACTGACCATATCCCTCTTCATTTGAATAAAAAGGCATTATAAAAGAGTTAGTTTGCAAACAGTCAGAATAAATTTGACAGCAATAAAAACTTAAAAGTAAACAATCATAAAACATTATAGTCATTTCCATAGGTAACTTGCTGACTTTTGAAATATCTATCTCTCAACAGTTTAACATCATTCGTAATATTGCAGCTCATCCATGAACATAAAACTATAAGAGACCGTTTGAGAGATTTAGGATTGAATTTTTACCCGAAAATTTTTATCCGAAATAGTTCAAAGCAAATACTGGCAAGTATTTTGAGTATTTAAAATAATGAGATAGTGGGAGCGTTTTGTAAATTTCTGTTATAAGTAGCTCCCTTAGTTTTGTTTCATTATGTAATGTTAATAAATATTTTTGTGATGCGTTTCTACTTGTTATTTTATTTTCAAAACAATTTTAGCAACATAATTTCTCTTCCACCTTACAGGGCGAGTCAACATTCATCAACTCTCATCAAAAATGCCAATATCTTTGGAATGAAAAGAGATATCAGTTCGCGGTTTTGACAGGTCAATAAGTCATCAAATTTGGCTTATTGTTAGCTAGTTAGATTTATAGCATTGCATTTGAAATTTCTCAAAAAAAATCATAAATAGAGCTAGGTGTTAGATAACGCCCTCTAGTTGCCGATTGGAAAACTAAAAGTGTTTTTGTTATTTCTTACTGAAACCTACATTCAATACTCTTTGCATAGAGTCTATGTTTTCGAAAATCGGTTCATGCATTATGGAGTTACAGTCTTTTTTATCTCAAAGAAAGAGAACTTCCCCCACCATTTCAGAATAGGTAATACAGAAAAATGACTTCAACAAAAGTTGTAGAATTAGGACAGTAGTTTCTAAAGTTGTTATCTTTTACCAGCCTAAATTGGGGATTATTTCGTAAAAAATCCAATTATAATTTATAAGTGGTAGATTGCGCCACCTAGCGAAAAACTATGGACTCAAAAATATTTTTAATCATTTTTTTAGGGTAGATTTTCATATAAGAATTTTTTTCCATAAATTCTAGGACATACGGTTTCCGAGATACGGCCGGTCGCCACCCTTAATGAATCACCCTGTACATAATAACTGTGAGTATAATTTAATGACAAGGAATAATAGATGGAATTAATTAATGCTAAAGATCAAAATGTTATACTAATTATAGTTAGCTTAAAGGGTAGTCCTAATTTACATATTAAAATATTGTAAATATATACTGATGTGTGAATTTTTATACCATTGTGAGTAAAGAAAGGGGCAGCATTTATTTAAAGCATTTTAGGGTCATATGATCAACATTAGAACCCCGACACTCCGGGAAACTCGACAAGCCTGACACATTTTTTAGCTTTGAAGAACGAAACACACACGGTATTTTCGTAAAAAGCTAATTTAATTTAGAGTAATAATAAAATTATGCTTTTAGACTACCTATTACAGAGCAGTAAATATATAGCTCTGAAAAGACTGAAATTATATTTTGATAAAAACTAAACTATCATTAAAAGAATAAAACATGAAATATTGCTGTCGCACAGTAATAGCACTTTGATTAATAAGTGAAATAGCTAATTTAAGCATACTTTGAATAAGTCTCAGGGTTCATTAAATAAAAACAATATTTCAAAGTTGATGCTTTAAAAATATCTGAGTAGTATAAGATATGTTTAAAAAAATATTGAGTATTTGAAAATAAATAATACAGTACTCTAGTAATATAGTAATACAGTACCTACTCAACTAGTACTAATATTTCGAAACTGAAAATTTAACATTCTGTATGTATTTAATTCTCTATTTCATAAAGATTTTTATATTGCTCTAAATTAGTAAATGATTAAAATGAAAAATGCCAATATAATATTATGATTTTACAAAGCATGATATAAATAAATTTTTGAGGGGTCTCGGGGCCCCTCAGGCCTTTTGAAGTCGGCGCCACATATACATATATATATATATATATATATATATATATATATATATATATATATATATATATATATATATATATATATATATATATAAGTAGACGAAAATATAACAACAGAAAAGATCACTATACGGAGAGGGGTAAGACAGGGCGACTCAATCTCCCCAAAATTATTCACCCTGGCATTAGAAGACGTGTGTAAGAACTTAATATGGCAACAAAGGGGATTCAACATAGACGGGAGATTTTTAAGTCATCTCCGGTTCGCCGATGACATTGTGATCGTGAGCACCGACCAGGAGGAACTTAGCGCCATGATATATGAACTAAAGAAAGAGTCACAGAAGGTAGGACTAGAAATGAACCTCCAGAAAACGAAGATCATGAGCTCAAACAACACCAACCTCAATGTCAATATCCATAACCACACACTTCAACTAGTGGAAGAATATATATATATATATATATATATATATATATATATATATATATATATATATATATATATATATATATCTGGGACACAGCATCAAGCTAGGCAAAGACAACCAGACAGCCGAAATAAGGAGGATAATCAGTTTGGCATGGGCAGCATTTGGAAAACTCGCATATATCCTCAAAGAACCGAAGATACCAATTAATCTGAAACGGAAAATATACGATGCCTGCGTACTTCCAGTTATATTGTACGGACTCGATACAGTCACCATGACAAAGAAAAGTGCACAACAACTACGGGTTTGTCAGCGTGCGATGGAGCGTGCAATGCTGGGAATTAGCTTAAGAAATAGACAAAGAAACGAGGATATCAGGGCAAGAACCAAAGTGAGCGACGTCATAAAACAAGCTGCAAAAAACAATTGGCGTTGGGCAGGACACGTTGCGCGAAACGATGAGAAATGGACGAAAATCATTATGCAGTGGAGACCACGAAGAACGAAGAGAACCCATGCTAAGATGGCGAGATGACATACAGAGAAGAGCTGGATACTTCCAGCACAAGAAATGTCAACATGGAGGGAAATGGAAGAGGCCTATGTCCAGGAGTGGATTAATACAGGCTGATGATGATGATGATGATATATATATATATACATATATATATATATATATATATATATATTTATATAGATATATATATATATAGATAGTTATATATATATATATATATAATATATATATATATATATATATATATATATATATATATATATATATATATATATATATAATATATATATATATATATATATATATATATATATATATATATAATATATATATATATATATATATATATATATATATATATATATATATATATATATATATATATATATATATGTGTGTGTGATTTCCTTATAGAACACAATGTATGTAATATATTTACTAGACATGTATGGAAATTGACATATTTCATTATTGTGGAGATGAATCAGCATGCTATTACATTACAGTTTTAAAAATATATTTTCAATAACAAGTATTATCAAAGATACCAAGTATTACGAAAACGCCAAGCGGTAGCAGGGAAAATGAGCGTGATATAAAATTTCGTATAAATATTTTCTAATTTATATAGTCAACACAATTTGTTCGATGAACTAACTCACCTCAAGAACCCATGTCACAAGACACTTCCGTGCACTTCATGACGCAGTTTTTATAAAAATAAATACCAGACGGAACGACAATAATTCTTCTTCCAGCGAAAACACTTTCACCGTATTGGTTTTTGGTAGGATCTCTATAACCGTAAGACTACGTTAATGTTCCTTATGTTAGATGACTCTCCCCTACATATTGACCTGGTGATTTCTAGGTAAATAAATGGGTTCGTCGATTATTGCAAATTTTATTTCTTCCCACTTTCACCGTCTATAATTTCATCATGTCCGTCATGTTTACAATATGATTGATAAATTAATCTAATAAATAGAATTATTTTCTAGAAGAGAAGATGGATTTGGATTGAATGGTACATATACTTGCTAAGAACAACAAACAGATGTTTCGGTCTTCTTGAATCTCATTAGTATCGCTTGTCCGGTTTGGTATTATTAGTCAAATTGCATTATTTTCAAATAGTTGATAGAATCTGTCGTTACTACGTGATAATTTAACATGATGAACCAAAACATAACTTGACTTACTACGTTTATTATCACAAAAATAATTTGAAAAATATATAAAACTGCGATTGCAATTTCGGTCACTAGACCATCATCGGGCAGATTGAGTTAAGAACTGAATACATAATTATATATTTGCGCTTACGGGTGGGAAAGAATTATTGCAGGTACCTAAATAGACAAGAGGAACACATTTCAAGAAGGGCTAATAGAAGTGGATTTCCCAAATTGGTACAATAAAATGTTCTTAGAAAAATCATTATTGTTTGAATACACTAAATATAGGAGAATATATCGAGTCAATCTGGTCGTTCGGCAAGATATCATTTGCATTACTATTGAGTTTAAAAATTTCTAATCATTCTAAGTGAGTAAGTTTGGTTCCTATCGGTAATTTGTGCATAATTTGAAAGTTATCTATTTGTGGAAACGGGTGGTGGTTTTCACGGCAATGATTTGAAAACGTTTTATTTCTCAAAAAAAATGGTTGGTGTTTTTTAAATCTTGTCTTGAACGATCGACCAGTCTGACCTATATAGGTACACTCCTTTTCATACAGGACAAATCAACCTATAAACTCCTGAACTTTCAAATTTTGAAGTGATATCTTTGGCATTGAATAAAAATCCTGAGAGTTTTGTCTTAGGTTTCAAGCAATTTCAATATTACATTTAGGTATGACATTAGCAACTTTTTCTGTTAGAGGACCAAAATATGTTAAAAATGTGATTTTTTCCGATTTTTCTACTTTCGATTGAGGATATATGCTGTTGTACGCTAGTTGACTACGTTTCTGGTTTATCATTTTATCTATAAAACTTGTATGAAAACCATTATTTGAAGCAATTATTTTTATAGTAAAAATTTCTTTTGCTTAATTTGGTACGGATAATGGAATTGAAAACGCTCTGTGGATCATTGAGTTAAAAGCTGAATGTTTATGGGAAAGAGGACGATTTGAATCCGACGGAATACATATATCCGTGAATGTTGGTTTTCAATATATATATATATATATATATATATATATATATATATATATATATATATATATATATATATATATATATATATATATATATATATATATATATCGAAACTCAAAGTATTATTATTATGGAAGACAGGGCCGGCCTAAGGCGAAAATTGCAAGTGTGCCAGACTCAAATTTTATGCCCCTGCCGGGGGGTCTGGGGGGTATTTTTTTGAATTTTAAGGTCCAAAAACACAGTTTTTGTGCACTTTTGCGCCTTGTAGAACATTAAATTTATGTATGACAATTTGATTCTTTATTGATATGTTCAGTACTCTTCCTTGTACTATAACCACTATTATGTCAAGTAAACTAATGAAAGCTTAACTCTAGGTAACGTTGCAATGATTTTTATGCTTATACTGCAATTACTCTAAGAATAAATACCTAGCTAATGGATATATATATATACATATATATATATATATATATATATATATATATATATATATATATATATATATATATATATATATATATATATATATATATATGAAATTGAGTTTTTGGTGCCAACCATCATATAAAGTCATGAAACTATCTTTGTCCTAGGTCGAACTTTGCTAATCGCACCAATTTTAATAAGCAGGATTGCAAAGTGAAAAACTGCTAATAATCAAACAAGAACTAACGTAGCTACACTAGTGAAAATAAGAGAATATAACCGAAAAATTTGTGAATGGGAATGTCAGTAGAAATTCGGAAGAAGTTAAGGTAGGTACCATAATTTTCAGTTTTGTTTTTATTCTTCATTATTTTCTCCAATAGAATTAGCTATTGAAATACTGAGCAACTGGAATACTAGAGATCCTTATGTTCAGATCTCACAGAAGTTTATTATAGTAATTCACGTATAATTCCGAATAATAGTGTTTTTTTTCTCAAGGGACCTACAGTGTAACACTTGTTCCGAACGGTCAATGGACTTGAATCTATGTCATTATCCAACATATACACGAATTTTTGAACCACAAATATTCATGGGACATAAACAACACACAAAAGCAAGATAGGACTCAAACCCACGATTCACAGTATACAAACGATGAAGTTCACCGATGGGCTAATGAGGCCTAAAAAAAATTGTTTTTTATGATCAGTAGACAAGATTCCAGAACGAGCCGTAGGCGAGTCCAGAAAAAAAACTATTTTTCGGCAACCGTGAGCAACATCAAATCAATAAAACATGTTTCTTAGTAATATTCATTTGTAGAACATAATTAAGAAAATTCCAATTCTTTTTTTATTAATATTTATATTAATATAGTCATACTATTGCTTGTATTGAAGGGATTCAATTTGTTTAAAATATTTGGTATATTTGGCCCATAACGTGAAACAACTCCACAAAACAAGAGCTTATCATTCTTGAAGTTATATTAGATTAAAGTGGAGTTGTATCACGTTATGGACTCTGCAACCTAACTGTTTGTAAGTACTTGATTCATTTTTAACCATTGTTTTTAAATAAAGTTACAATTGTATTCCATTAAGTTTTATCCCTTATAATTTGTTGATCATGACTGTGGAGGTCTAAAACTGATGTGTACATGTATTTTTTTTATCAATAAGACGAACTGTTTTTAAGTTCATTCATTTTCATTCTTGAGAATTGTAGATGCCCTGAAGAAGACTCAGTAAAGAGTCGAAACGTCGACTGAAACAAATTTTGTTGTTTAGTTTAGATCATAATTCCTTGCCGAATACCCAGTTATAATCAATATCTTCTTCTTCTTCATTAGCCTTCTCTCATCCACTTCTGGACATAGGCATCTCCTTACAACTTCCAAGCTTGGCGATTTTGGGGTTTGTGGTACCAGTTTCGACCAACGGCTGACCTAACGTCGTCTAGCCATCTTCTCTATGGTCGGCCAATACTTCTTTCAGTTTCTCTTGGCCGCAAGTGGGTAAATTTGGTTGTCCATCTATCACTGTCTTGTCTTGCGACATGTTCACATGCCCTACCCAGCTCCATTTAAGTCGTGCTATTCGTTCTGCCACGTCTGTTACCTTCATTCTTTCTCGAATCTCCTCGTTCCTTAATTTGTCTCTTAACGAAATTCCGAGCATTGTACGTTCCATGGCTCTTTGTGTTGTTCTTAATCTTTTTACACTCTTTTTGTTAGGCTCGTTGTTTCTAGGCCATATGTTGCCACTGATAAGATGCATGATTCGTAAACTTTTTTCTTGAGGTTTATAGGTATACTGCTTTTCCCAAAGATGTATCGTAGTTTACCAAATGCTGCCCATGTGAGACCTATACGCTAGTAATTTCTGCTGTTTGATTTGGTTTTCCTAGCATGATCGTATGACCAAGGTATGTATATTGGTTTACGCATTCAATAGCAATGTTGTCCAGAGCTATATAAGGATTTGTTAGACTCAGTATCTTCGTTTTCCAGTATTCATTCTCAGTCCGACTCCTTTGGCTGCCTGGTTGAGGTGTTGCATCATTTCAATTAGCTCCATTGGGGCGCTTGAAATCAAGACGATATCGTTGGCGAAACGCAGGTGATTGAAGTACACCACGTCGATTTTTATACCTTTCGATTTCCACTCCAGTTTTTTGAAGACAACCTCCAAAACTGCAGTAAATAATTTTGGTAAGACAGTATCACCCTGGCTTACTGCCTGCCCATTTTTATTTTCATGGTGGTTATTTCTTCGTTTATCTAAACATAGAGTGTTGCATTCTTGTAGATATTTTTGAGTATGGTGCAGTATCTTGAGTCTATTCTTGCATTTTTTAGAGATTTAAAGATTAACCACGATTCGATCGTGTCGAAGGCTTTATGGAAGTCGACAAACGCCAGATGGATGGGGATATATATATATATATATAGCCCTCACCCATCAAGGTGTCGACAGTCAGTATATAGAAACTCTGGCCAACATATACAAAGAGGCTAGAGCTAGAGTAAGTATATACGACGGAACCCCAGAATTCCCTACAAGCAAAGGAGTCCGACAGGGAGATCCAATATCTCCGAAGCTCTTCACGGCCACCTTGGAGAACATCTTCCAAAAATTGGACTGGAACGGAAGAGGTATAAAGATAGATGGAGAATATCTGAACCATCTAAGATTCGCTGATGACATTGTCCTAATCGCGAACAGCCCTGAAGAACTACAACAACAAATCAACGAGCTTAACATAGTGAGCAATGAAGTAGGCCTAAAGATGAACTTGAACAAAACAAAAGTCATGTACAATGAAATGGTAGAAAATCACGATATCACGGTCAGCGCTACCACACTTGAAGTAGTGGACGAATACATATACCTGGGACAATTAATACATAAGTCTGGTTCACTACTTCCGGAAATCAACAGAAGAATAAAATTGGCATGGAAAGTATTCGGACAAAATTCCATCATCTTTAAGTCAAGAATGCCACTCCGCCTAAAGAAGCGAGCTTTCGATCAGCTGATAATAACAGTCATGACGTACGGCTGTGAAACCTGGGCACTAAAGCAAGAGTTCATAAGGAAACTCCAGGTTGCACAAAGGTCTATGGAGCGGTGTATGCTCGGCATAACAAAGAGGGACCGTAAGACAATAGAGTGGATTAGAGAAAAGACCCAGGTAATAGACGTCATCCACAGAATAAAATCCCTCAAATGGCAATGGGCAGGACACCTAGCGAGAAGGATCGACAATAGATGGACCATAAGGACAACACAGTGGTACCCAAGAGGCGTGTCAAAAGGCCAAAGAGGCGCCCCAATATGAGATGGGATTATGATATCAGGAAAGAAGCAGGAAGAAACTGGTATCAAGCTGCTCAACAACGTAATACATGGGCAGGAAGGAAGGAAGGATATGCGAAGAGGCTGCACCGTACTTAACGGTAGACCATAGCTGCATATCATGATGATGATGATATATATATATATATATATATATATATATATATATATATATATATATATATATATATATATATATATATGTATATATTTATATATTGTAATATATTTGGAGGAAACCAATTCCAAACTTCATATAGATTATACCACTGCAATATTATTGATGCATCTGGTTACTTCAATTAAAGTAGCCGAAATAGTAGTTTAACGAACAAAATTAATAGAAACTGGATACGTTATATGGTTACAAAGTACCACATCTCTTCATTAATTTCCATAAATCTAAAATGCATATATTAAATATCCAACGGCATTAGGTACATTTAAAATTAACATTTTTCTACTAAAAAACTGAAAAATATCAGAAATGAATCTGATTACAATAATTAATCACTCTTTCGGTTATGCTATATAAATCTAATATATTTTCAGCCGTGCTAAAAAAGTGGCAACGATTAATATGTTGATTAGAATGATGAATTCCAAATGCATTGAAAATATATTTATCGTTCCACTCTGAATCATATTTAAAATTTTGTTCGTCTCTACAACATCCGCTATTGGTTTTTTATTTGTTTCAGAACGTTATATTAGTAAAAATATTATGATAAATATAATGAAACACGAAAGAATAACTGTGTTGGAAAATTCAGTATTTAAAATTGTTCTCGATAACATCTTATGTTTCAGGAAGATGGATGATGTTCATTGAGATTGACAGTTTCTATAAATTATTTTGTATGCCGAAATTTTTTCAAGGTTTTATGTATACTAGGATGAATCTAATACACACTATGATCTAATATCAGTTGACATAAATAATTTTATTTTCGGAGCTGGACAAATACATAAAACCAAATCATCCTTAGTTTAGGTATCTGTAAACTAAGCAGTAAACTGAAATAAATCTTTTACCTCAATTAACAGAATATTTATGAAGTCAAACTATTACTTTCAATCCATCAATAATACCTGATACTTATATTAATCTAAAAATGAGCTGAGCTCAAGGTCAATTACACCTAATTGCTGAACAAATCTGACAATTAGCTTAACTGACAGTTTAATTTTAGATGAACAAAAACAAATCTTGAATTTACACGTTTATTTTCACAAAAATACTTTGAAAAATATAACACTGCGATTGCAATTTCGGTCACTAGACCATCATCGGGCAGATTGAGTTAAGAACTGAATACAGAATAATTATAGATTTGCGCTTACGGGTGGGAAATAATTATTGCAGGTACCTGAATAGACAAGAGGAACACATTTCAAGAAGGGCTAATAGAACTGGATTTCCCAAATTGGTACAATAAAATGTTCTTAGAAAAATCATTATTGAATAAAGTATAAACTTTAAAATAAAAACACTTGGCTTATGTTTCACAATATAAAAAATCTTTAGATACTGTACTTAGCAGTAATAAAAAGTCGACATGTTTCGAGCTATGAACTCATTATCAAGACTGACTACAGGAGAGTATTGCATCGTAATTTATAAAACAGACAAAAGCAAAGGTGATGCCTGAAAATCAATTTGTTCGTTTACAAGGGGTAATTGACTATTATGGGCGGAACTTATTTCGATAATTTCGAGAAGGTCAAGACGTTTACCCTTGTTACCTGAATGTAACAATTTGGTTTTGTTGAAATCCAGGAAGTGATTGAATTTTATACAATGCTCAGAGAAGCCAGTGGTATTTTTGTTTTGTAAAATTGACTTTTTATGTTCTTCAACACGAATATTTATATTCCTTCCTGTCTGTCAAATATAGAAAGCAGGACATTCGTCGCAAAATATTTTGTAAATACCACTGTTTTCTCCGATGTTAGATTTTTCTTTATTATTTGACCAAGAATGACTTCAAGTTTCTTTTATTTGTACAAATTGTTTTAACGGTATTTTTCGATAGTCTGTTACAAATTTTGCTACTCAAATTAGGCACATAATTTATTGGGAAGTATTTTTGTTCTTCATTAATAGTTTGCGTGGGGTATATTGAATGCAACAGATACTTTCTTCGTTTTTTCCCAATGAGCTTGTCGATAAGACTTTCATTGTAACCGTTATTGATGGCTAATAATTTAATTGTATTAACTTCAGTTTGAAAATTTGTTTCCGATAATGGAATCGTGAACAACCTATGTATGAACGAATGAAAAGCACTGAGTTTTATTTTAATGTGTTGGTTACTGTCGCTGTGAATTAAAGTATCTGTGAAGGTTGGTTTTCTATAAATGTTGAAAGTAAGAGAATTCAAATTCCTAGCAATCTGAACGTCTAAGAAATTCAAGGTACTGTTTTCGTTTTCTACTTCTTTTGTAAATTGAATCGAGTTGTAGAAAGTATTTATATATTTAAGGAAATTATCTAACTGCCTATCTGTACCGGTCCAAATACAAAAAATATCATCTACATAACGTCTCCATAATAAAACGTTAGTAATTAAATTATTATCAGTATTGAAAATTTTTTCTTCTAAGTTATTCATGAAAATTTCACTCAACAAAGGCGATAACGGTGAGCCCATGGGCAATCCGTCTTCTTGTTTGTATATTATATTATTAAATTTGAAATAACTCTGTTTCAAACATAAGTTTAAGGCAGACATTGTTTGAATACACTAAATATAGGAGAATATATCAAGTCAATCTGGTCGTTCAGCAAGATATCTTTTGCATTATGATTGAGTTTAAAAATTTCTAATGATTCTAAGTAAGTAAGTTTGGTTCCTTTCGGTAATTTGTGCATAATTTGAAAATTATCTATTTGTGGAAATGAGTGGTGGTTTTCACGGTAATGATTTGAAAACGTTGAATCCGTTTTATTTTTCAAAAAAGATTGTTGGTGTTCTTTAAATCTTGTCTTGAACGGTGGACCAGTCTGACCTATATAGGTACCTACACTCCTTTACATACAGGACAAATCAACCTTTAAACTCCTGAACTTTCAAATTTTGAAGTGATATCTTTGACATTGAATAAAAACCCTGAGAGTTTTGTTTTAGGTTTGAAAGCAATTTTAATATTACATTAATTTATTGAAAACGCTCTGTGGATCATTGAGTTGAAAGCTTATGGAAAGAGGATTGTTTGAATCCGACGGAATACATAATTGTATCCGTGAAATTTATCTGTCGATCCAATTCTATTTCAATTTTGAACGTTATATTTGGGTGAATGCTATTCATATAATTCAAAAACTTATCTAATTGTCTCGCAGTGCCTTTAAAACAAGTAATTACATCATCAACGTATCTATGCCTAAAACTTGTATTTGCTTTTGTAGAATTGAATATTATGTTCTCTATAATATGACATGAAAATGTCTGCAATAAGCGGACTCAAGGGGGAACCCATAGCCAGCCCACTAGATTTCCAATCGCAGTATTATATTTTTCAAAGTATTTTTGTGATAATAAACGTAGTAAATTCAATATTTGTTTGTTCATCATGTTAAATTATCACGTAGTAACGACGGATTCCATCAACTGTTTAATTTTAGGTTAGTCTGCTAATTAATCCAGTATTCAGATTGATCTTGTAATTAGTATGAATATACAATGAGTAAACTAATTTCGCTGATCTTGCAAATATTCTGAATAATAAATAAGTGAACTAATTACGCTAATTGTCAGACTTAACTTTGGCCTCTGTGGAGGTTTGCAGTTGATGCAGGTTATCTGATGTTGAAATACGTTTCTTCTTGGGTTCAACTTTTTTCCTCAACTATGATGCATCGAAAATTTTTAGCAGGTTTTCACTTTGAAAACCTGCTTGTTAAAATGGGTGCGATTTGCAAAGTTGCACTTAGGACCAAGATAGTTTTTCGTTTCATGACTTTTTATGATGCTTGGCACCAAACCCTCAATTTCATTCATCTATATATATATATATATATATATATATATATATATATATATATATATATATATATATATATATATATATATATATATATATATATATATATATATATGTTCATATGTATGTATGTATAAGCTAATGTATTTTAGCGTTGTTTACACGATAAAAGGCGCAATTTTGAAGCAATAGGGTTGAAAATTTTGTAAATAGGTAGTTTCGTATATCTCGGATGGGATTGCTTTTGGTGTGAATTAGTTGTGGGGGTTGACCCCCTGTGGGGGGGAAGTTAATCTTGTTTCCACGACAGAAGGCACAATTTTGTAGAAATAGGGTTGAAAGTTTGTATCTAGGTGGTTTTGTATGATATCTTGAATAGGATTGGATTTGGTTCGAATTGGTTGGGGGGTTGACCCCACAGGGAAGAAATAAATTTTATTTACACGCTAAAGGTCGCAATTTTGGAGTAATGGGGTTGAAAGTTTGTAAATAGGTATTTTCGAAAGATATCTTGGATGATGTTTGGTTTTGGTTCGAATTGGTTGGGAGGTTGACCCCCTGGGGGAAGGAATAAATCTTGTTTACATGATAAATGGCGTAATTTTGGAGCAATAGGATTGAAAGTTTGTGAGTAGGTAGTTTCTTATGATATATTGGATCGTATCGGTTTTGGTGATAATTGGTTGGGGGTTGACCCCCCAGGGGAGGAAATTGTTTAGGGTTGAAACTTTGTAGGTAGGTAGTTTTGTATGATATCTTGTATAAAATTTATTTCGATATGAATTGGTTGGGGGGTTGGCCCCCCGGAGGAGGAAATAAATCTTGTTTACGCGATAAAGGTTGAAAGTTGCAATAGGGTTGAAAGTTCGTAAGTACGTAGTTTAGTATGTAATCTTGGATGCTATTTTGGGACGAATTGGTTGGGGGGTTGACCCCCCGGGGAGGAAGTAAGTATTGTTTACACATTAGAGGGCGCAATTGTTTTCTTGGATTGTAAACAAAAATCATGAATGAATGAATAAATTTTTTAAACTGGATACGTTATGAAAATCTGCTTTTCTAATGCAGCTCGCTGCGATAGAATTTTTTTTATGAAATGTATTATTTTCTATTTTTTAATTCGGCTTGCTATTTATTTTCATATTTTCATGGCTTTGTCATTTTGAATAAAAATAATCCTCTTAGGTCAATACTTATCAAATCATCCTGCAAACAACAATACATTGAAAGCGTCAACCTGTTGCATGGTCTGCAGACCCAAGAAGAACTACTGGTCATCTACCTATCGAAGGCGAAGCATAACAACGGTTTAGGTGGGATATGTAACAATGATGGAATAACACAAGAAGTGTGGACACTGTTGTTCTTCTTTGCCCCCTTCTATATCTTCATATCTCGTATCCTCCACCACAAAATTTGAAGACGAAGAAGAAGAAGCACTACTGTTATAAGCAATGAACGTTCATACAGAGATGACTATTTGTATTTGATGACACTTTTGTCCCGAATTTTGAGCAAACGAAAGTATTTTTCGTTTAGTTATATTCAAAGGAATTTCTCTCTATTCTAACCTCGACGTGTTCGTTAACAACGTCATGATTTGACCGATTTTTGTACAGTTCTTATTGAGGTTCGTCGTTGAAATAGATGAACGAAGTTAAGTGATGATGTTTGTTGTATTCTTGAGTCTCTATCAGGATTGAGCGATTTTTTTATGTGTTCCGGTGAGTGCATTTTATATCAGTTTTAAATAATTTATAACATTTGTGTGAGCACGGAGCTGTAACAGTTTTTCGTCGAAACTGGTGTGAAGATATTAATAAATTTTCGTTGATTTTTTATTAACATTTCTATATTCACTTCTCAGGTTATATATATATATATATATATATATATATATATATATATTATATATATATAGTATATAAGTATATATATATATATATATATATATATATATATATATATATATATTATATATATATATATATATATATATATATATATATATATATATATATATATATATATATATATATAACAATGAATGTTCAGAGGGTATGGGACAAAAATTTTGATAAAAAGAGACTCTGTTTTCTTATTTTCTAAGCGTTCAAAATACATTTATTCCTTCATCGAAGAAATAGAATTTTGAGTTTGTAAGAAACCTAAAATAGAAACCATTTCGTCACTAAAGATGTTCCATGCAGATTTCGTTGAAATAAACTGAGAAATATAGATGGGAATTCTGAAATAATCCCAGCAAAAGTACCTGTCAATTAGGCGTGAACCAAGAAATAAAAAACTAAAACTCATGATCATATATATATATATTTTTTTTTTCGTCGAAACATTGACAACGTTAACTGTTTAATGAAGTCATTTTTCTAGCTCAAATGGCCTGTTATTGCTAATAAAAGAAAAAAAAATATATATATATACATATACATATATATATATATATATATATATATATATATATATTTATATATATATATATATATATATACATATATTTATATATATATATATATATATATATATATATATATATATATATATATATATATATATGTATATTTGTCGGGAAAAAAAACTTTCACAAAACTTTTGAAAATCTAATTGCTTTTTGCGGTCTGACCGTCTTCAGTTGCTTATAAACGTGCTAATTAGTCCAATATCAGCAGTCACGTCTGCTAGTATTGGATGGTAAGGGAAACCACATAATGTACAAAGTAGGTTCTTAATTATTTTACCGAAACTACAGCACTAATCAAACATACAAATAATAACAATCATAATTTCAGCTATATTTGCACCAAAATTTTTAAAATAGATAAAGATCAAAAGCACTAGGAAATATTAGACATGGTATATATTACCCAGAAACATACCAACATTAGTAATACCGACATTAGTAATCATCTAAATTTTCTGATCCGTACTTTGTTCTATATCGATCGATTCAGTTCCCGGTGCGACACCCTGTATATATATATATATATATATATATATATATATATATATATATATATATATATATATATATATATATATATATATATATATATATATATATATATATATATATATATATATATATATATATATATATACATATGTATATATAATTTCTAACTGCGGCCAATACGATGCTACGGTATTTCGGTATACCTCAGTAATTCCTATGAAAATGCAAGTAACTAAATTTGTATTTTAGATAGGTTTCGTCTGCGAGAGAAATCGTGGCAAATAATTTAAGAATATACAGCAACGCTTTTGTCAGATAATTCTTGTATAGAGTTTATTGATTCTTCAGAAACTGATTAGCGATATTATTAATTTAATTTTGAATTATAATTTACTTGTATTAAATTCACTACATTAATATTACATTAAACAAATTCATATATTCTTTCTCAAAAACTTTATTTGCTCTTCACACTGTCTGGTATGAGCTGTTGGTAATAGAGTTATTAGGAATTTATACCGTTGTTCAAACGTTCTTGATATATTCTATGCTACGCAAGAACTGTTTATAAACATTTATCTCATGCGTGAAAACTGAACATACCTTATTGCTATCATTTTTTTTTCAAATTACCGAAATACTATTCGATTCGATAAGGAAGCCTTTTTTTAGTAGTACTTTTCCTGAAATTAATAGAATATTGCAGCGTATCGAAAGTCAACAGTCAGATACGGGAGTAGTTTTTTTATCCTTTTTAGATCTTCTAGACCACGATTTTTGTCCCCGGTACATATTGGCACCTCCAGCGGCTCCCATCGAACCAAATGAGCTGAAGTTTGGCATCTGAAATTGTTTTCGAGGCAGAAATTTGATGCCTGGGATTGTTTCCGTTGCAGAACGAAACTATCAACATTTACGTTAATTTGTCCAACCGACGCCATTTTTACGTAGATATTTCTTGTTTATTCGTGTTTTCTGAACATTTGCACAACTCTACAGCTTCTGCAGATAGCGTTAAGCTTGGTTCATACAGACACGAATCGCGAATTGCGAATAGCAAATTCGCAGGAAAATAATTCGCCAGTTTGGACTATTTCATATACTTGCGATATTATTGGGGATAATTACTTTTCTCCAGATTGCTAATGTTGGCGATAAGTGACTTATGACATGACATCATAGTCTGCCATTTGACATTGACAAAGTTGGCCGATTCAGCCAGCTGATTGTTTGTTTATTTTGAATAATTAATAATTATTGTTGATTTCGAGACATACAGAGAAATCAAGAGTTTGTATTCAATAACAATGGATGTGTATTCCTTAAGTTTATTTCAGTGGCAACGAAGACGTAAAATCGCTGCTTATTTATTATTAAAAAAAAAAACAGAATAAAATATATGGTAAGTTGGAACTTGCGAAATTTTTAAATTAAGGATGCAGCAAGGTGCGTATCATAATTTAGTTCAAGAAATGCGTTCCAAAGATGAAAAAAAATTTAGAAATTTTCATAGGATGTCAATACATGATTTTGATAAAAAATCCAAAAAAAACGAGAGCAAAACAATTTCTAAAACGAAAACAAACAAAACACGTGTCAATTCAGCTCTCAACTCACGCTCAACGTTGAACACAATAAGATGAGCTAAAATGCGCATGTGCTAGCCATAAAGCGGTCGGTCCTAACAACAATTCGCGCGAATATATTGAACTCAATCCAATTTTCCCGCCCCCCAAATTTTAAATTTTGCGAATTCGCCAAATATTAAAAATTTTGACAGGCTGCCATATTGATTTCAAATTGGCCAATCAGAACATTATTCGCTATTCGCAATTCGCGATTCGCGTCTGTATGAACCAAGCTTTAGAGGGTTTTTTTTTTTAACTCGAGGGACCTACAGTTTAACGCCGGTTCAGAACGGCCAATGGGCTTGTAAACGATGTACAATTACCCAACAATTCATCTTTATAAATAGAAAATTCCGGACATATACAACACCCAAAAGCAAGGTGGGACTCGAACCCACATCCTCGGCTTACGAGCGGTACGCCTTACCGCTGGTCTACCGAGGGTTAGAGGGTTGAATTTCAGTAAGTGAATTGAGTACCTACAAGTTGAAATACGCTCCTTTGTGGGTTTCAACTTTTTTCCTCAAACGTGCTGCACTTCGCTGAGACTATTTCATTCGAATCGCATCTCGACCTGCTTCGCTATCAATACTCTATGCACTTCGCGAAATTTCCGTTTTTCGATAAAATACTTACTTTACTTTTTCGAATCCAGATCCAAAATCGTTTAAGTACAATATTTCTTCCCAATATCGGGCTACGTCCCACAGCTTCAGTGTTAGGGGGCATCTATTAATTATGTGAAATAATTTTGGCGATCTTTTGACTTCCCCTCACCCATTGGTGAGATGTCCTGAGATCTTGCTCGACCCCCTAATAAGTCACAGTTTTTTCAGTGAAAATTATTAGTGCATCGTATGTTTATTATAAAAGGTTATGGTATTATTTATTTATGAATAATATTCACATCACATAATTTTAGCCATTTTAGTTTTGATCAATGTTTTGATGTATCTAGTGTTTTAAAATCTATTAAGTTTTAAAATCTATTAATTTTTAGTGTTAAGTGTCTGGTTTTGAATTGATTCTATTGTACCTACCTATTTGACGCCATTTGTTAAATACTGTGTAAATTCTTCGTATTTTGCTATGTATTTTTTGAAATATAGATATTTTGACTTTGACATCGTACCGTATATGAAGAAGAAATATTTACTCCGAAAAAAGTATCTACTGTTAATAAATATTTATCAATATTTAACGAATAATGTTAGAAAAATAATTTTTCATATTTAACCCTCTCGGTCACGAATTAAAACTATTGGAGCGAAAAATCTGAAATTTACTGTAATGCAACTTATGATTTTTAGAAAATTTTTGATGTTAAATTCAGATTTTGAAAATGCTCCGTTTGGACACGATGACATGTCCCCAATTGAGGACATCATGAGCTGAAGGAGGGAAAAAAATTCAGAAATATTTTAAAAATGGTAAAATATCAATATGTTTCATTGTTTATTTTATTAAATATATTCATATTATTTTTGCGTCCATTTTCGAAGTACTGAAGTGTATAAAATTCAACTTTTGCAGAATTAAAATAAAAGTGCTGTTTAATTCACCCAGATGTTGCCTTTACCTCTAGTTCACAATGTCCTCAAACTAGTACGCCACACTTTCAAAAATCGCTGATTACAATATGCACAAAAATCACCTACCGCAATTGCTTTGGAACAAGTCTACACTTACTTTGAACGTAAACAAACAGTTTTCAAACACATGGTCTAACGAATATAGCCAACAAAAAAATAAACAGTAGAGCGCTACACTGCTGTCATAGCTACCATACGGAAACCTATATTTCAAATGCATGAATATTTTTTTCATCAGCTTGTAGATGGCAGCATATATATTCATTTGGAAGAATATGGTGTCCACAATTGAGGAAAAATATGACAGAGAAGTAAGAGCAAGCGGTACTTCATAGGAAAAAATCCAAAGTAGGTTGTCCTCAACTGAGGACAAGGTGAGCTAGAGGGTTAATAAATGAATAAATTGTTTCCAACCAAATGAATTTATTTATAGGTAATAAATTCTTCCATCAGTGCATAATTAGACCGCGATGAATTTTTTTATGAATGTTTTAGCTATATTTTAGTGGAGAACCATTTTTTACTTAAGTTAATCCAGTTTTCACACAATTTTATACTGTTTCTTGCAAAAAAAAATTACGTGATATTTGATAAGACCACCCCCTCCCCCACGCGAGATTGAATGAGATTTTCCTCGAACCCCTAACCCCCCCCCCCTAAACACCTCACGTAATTAGATGGATGTCCCCTTAGCCTGCCATAAGTCATCAAGGGTGCATTTCGATGGACAGTACATACATGTTCTTAGGTCGGTGGTCTGTACTTCTTAAGTAAAGAAGAATAAGTTTAATAAAATAAATTCTTTTCTGATTTTCTGATCAAAGTGCATCTCGACACGATGCACTTCGCACGAAAAATACTACCTCAGTAACGGAGCTCTGCTTCTCACGCGTTTTTTTACCCGTTTCTGTTCTTAATTTTTGTGGCAATTACTAGAAAACACCTGATTTCTGACAAAATTTGGTTTTTGTTCCCTGAAATATTTTGAGTAAGCCACCAATTTTGTGACAAAACGTTAAAACATATATCACAGTTAAATGTTATTAAGCATTATAGTAACTTTTTGATTATGACAATAATTCCCATTATAACTGTTTTGTATTCTTTATCTGAATAATTTACTGTTAAATGTAAATCAGATTTCATGAATTGATTGGTTTCATTAAGATTTTTATATATGTATTAATAGATAGTTATAAAAAAATTGATATTAATTATAATTAAATAATTCTGATTATTTTTCTTTCAATTATTCTCAAACGTTTTTTCATTGAATTATCTTAAAACGTTGTTAATTTATTTCATTGTGCCTGTTATTCAATACATAATATATAACAAAAGAAACTTCGTTCCAACACGTTGCCTCGTCGACACCTTCCGTCTTTTTGATTATGGTAAACTTCTGGTTAATGAAGCAGGTCAATGCCAAAAACTACAAATGAAAAAAAATAGATTTTAGTTTATGAGTTAGGTGGGCTCCATCTTTAAAAAGTGGTATTTAGGGGGAGTAACGGAGATGAACTCTAATTGCTATAATTTAAATCATAATGCGACCTATATTTCCTATATCAGTATCATTGATAGGCAGGTTTCCAATATTAAACATCACCTTAATTCCTCTTTGTTAATTATCTACAATCGTCAGATTTCTCTATCATATGTAATTATATCTTCCTCATCATCACCATCACAATAAACTAAACTCGATCCGGATACAACAATAATAAATAGTTTGGATGTTATTAACATGAAATTAGAATGTTTTTTCCTAAAGCATATCTCCGGGGCACCGAATTTATTTTCCATTCTATCCTGCATAGTTATAGATGGACGATATTCACAAAAGTATCAGATTTAACGTCTCGATCAATAATTCTTCTTTCTGAACGTGCTCGGTCTGCTTTCATATTCCTTTCCTCGTGATAAGGCGTCGTCAAAGTATTACGTAAGCAGATTTATTACAATTATTTACCCCCTCCTCCCCCTTGTCAGCAAAAGTAAGCAAAGCTCTTCTCCCCCTCCCATGCTTACGTAAACATTGCACCTATATGCATTTTTCTTCTAATGTATTCAATTTTTTTATTGATTCATAAGTAGCAGTTATAAAATAGGCTTAGGATAGAGGACTTGAACGCACATAATATTCATTTAAACAAACTTTCTCTTCAAACGTCATATAAGTGATAACTTTTGTGACGTTCCTCAATGACATTAAGTGTGATTTATATGACTAGGAGCGTATAAACACATTATAGTACTATGAATTTATTCACAATGGTATTTATTATTTATTCGTAATATTTATAGTAAAAGTACAATTATGAAGATTTGCATCATTTAAGAATCCTCCACTTCTTGCAATATCAGTACTATTCATAACAACTTTTCCAGAGTGAACGGCATTTACAAATCCATTACTTGTATCGGGTTCATTAAATGAAGATTGTTCGAGATTTTCCGCGGAGCTAGGTTGAAGAATTCTCTTAGCAATTTTGGTTTTACTTTGCACAGAGTCTTCGATGTACCCTTCGGCAACTGCATCAGATTTCCAACCCCCATGCCTTTTCAGCGTAGTGATATCCACCCCACTATCAACAAGCATTGTTGCGGAAGTTCTTCTTAAGCAATGCCCTGTATATTCTTTCCAATTTGGAATCTTCAGATACAATGCCACGTCTTTTGCTACACTACCAATTTTATGGATACCCATAACAGCTTTATAACATTTCCCATTTTGATATTTCAAAAAAAAACGTCGTTCCCTAAAATCGGCAGGGCACAAATTAACGTACTTTCTATATTTGCTCAGATATTCATCACCCAGGACGTTGAAGGTTCTACTCTTATTAGTTTTGGTGTTGGGAATGTTTATTAGCAGCAAAGAACCCATATCTTCAAGATCATCAACTGTCATATTCACTAGTTCATCGCAACGACATGCCCCAGATATTCCAAATATCAAAACTACCTAAAAAATTAAGTGTTGGTTAGCACAATGTGAAACAAATGTAATTTTATTACCTTCATCGCCAAATACTTTTCATCTGGGGCTTCAGACAAAAATTTGCTGAACTGTTCTCTTGACAAGACTCTCTATTTCTTTGGCTTATAACCTTCTCCTTGCCTTTTTAAAAATGCACGCAAATTGTTGTATTTTTCAATGTTCACATTATGCTTCAAATTCAACACAGACCTTATCATTGAATAATGAGCCCACAAACTAGAACTCTTCATTTTCAGTGCCATTTCGGTAAAATATGCCAACAAAACGTTCTCAGAGTATTGCACTACTTTTTTTCCATTGCACCATTTGTTGAACTTAACAAACGCAGCTTCATATACTGCAGCAGATTTCGTCGGCAGCAAGTTTTGTATAGCTATTCTAGCTGCCTCTACCACCTCGGGAGGATTATTACACATTTCTAAACTCATTTTCTTAACCGAATTTGAAATATTTGTTTTGATGGATGTCAAACAAGTACGCATCCATGACAACGATACCAAAAAGGCAATCATTGAATCTTGGTGCTCTAAATTTTGAATAATGCACATCAGTTCATTAGCACGTGAGCAGCCACTTTTATAGGCCTAACTTTCATCAGTGGGCGTGCTTACTTTTTTATCTCTTGATGTGACGATTTAGTGACTTGATGGAAGCATGATAAAGACCATACGCTTTGCATGTTCGACTTGATAGCGTCAATTTTACCGACGGACAAAAATAATCGTAGGGCTTTTGCAGGAAATCTTTGAGTGAAGAATGTAAGCGTAGAGCTAAATTGACTGGAAGAAATTGCCCTCTATCATCCAAAACCAAGTCATCAACTGTTTTACTTTTACTGAATACCATTTCTGGAAAATCAGGAAGATCTTGTTCGCCCGGCCCGCAATATGTGTTTGGTTTTCAAGTATAGACAATGTGTGAGTTGCCAATGTGTAAAAAAACTCCTGCTGACGTAATCACCATCTCGAACCCCCATGTCATCAAAAATAAGCAAAGCAAAGAACCCCCCGCCCCCCTATAGTGCTTACTTAATACTTGAACGGCCCCTAAGCTTTTGGAAAATTAAATTACATTTAGGAAAGGCATTTTTATTTAAAACTCTCCTTTTGGCTTAAATTTTCATTAGTAAAGAAAACTAACTTATATTTTTATCATATCAGTTAATTACCTGGAAAATGTAATTTTCTCTTGTAAAATGTAAAGAACACAACGTCATTCTCGGAGTTGTGTGATCCTTCTTCAGAATGATTTTCCATACCTTCAAAAAATCAATCTTTTTCTTTTCTCCGAAATGATTTTCTCTCTATACAAAAATTGGTTTGTCTTCGGAAACTGATGAAAAGAAAAAAAGGAAACATTCCTCTGTGAAGTATGTGTCAGGGAGGCGGGCAGCTTGAGTTTGGGATTAACTCCTTCAGCCAGATCAGAGAATACACTTGTATGTACAAGTGCATTGAGCATGGGTGAGACGTAGGGTTGCCAACTCTCGAAAGGACGAACCCGGGAGAATTTTAAGAAGTCGACTAGGGGGAGGTGTAAAATTGTCAATCAATTTTAAATTTTTATTATTATACTTTTTTTCGAGCAGTATTTAATATTTAACGTTTTTTCTCCACAAAATCAAACTCATTAAAGATCGAAGTTTTATTAGAGCGACGGTTGCGTATGATTTCAGAAAAACCGGAGAAATCATTGTAACCCGGGAGGTCGGGAGGATAACAATTATTACCGGAGTCTCTAGCAATCCGAGAGAGTTAGCAATCCTAAGTGAGACGGGATATTTATACAACATAGGAAGTGCGGGTAGTGTTCAGAGGATTAATACTGACCCAGCATTCGCCTTATAAGTATGCAAGCAGTGACTTACATTACCATGAAGAAACCTCTGAAAAAAACTCATGACAGACCAGTCGTCTCCGGGCTTTGAACCCGAGACCTCCCAAATAGTAGTCAGCGTATCTTAGTACTCGACTAACTAGCTTGGTAACATTTATATATGCTTTTAAATTACATCTTTTCACGCAACAGCAATCTCTTTTGTTAACGTTGGAAATAAAAATTTCATCCATATGGCCGCCAGAGTGCGCCAGCTGGAATGGAATGTCAAATCCCAATACGTAAATCGTTGTATGTGAACTGTGAACAACTAATGCTATATTATGATCATTTATCGTCCGCTATCAAAATAAAATTTTATATTACCTACCTATATGATAAATGTTAGACTTTTAAGAAAATTTTCTATGCTACAATTATTAAGTATCTATTCTACCTTCTAAATGCATGTGGTTAGAAACCAAAACTCTCATCAGAGGATTTTTTAAAATAGGTTTATGTCTATATTAATGCTTGTACTTTATACCTATTTATAAACATATATCTCGCACGGAGAAGTATGAGATTTGGCATAGTTAAAGTTTATATAGAGAAGGAGTGCAGAATGCTAAAATTTAAAAACCTATTGTGTTACAAATGCATTAAATTATTTATTATTATTTGTACATGCGTAATAAATCAAAATTCAATACTAAACGTTTAATATAGCGATTCGCTGGCTGCCGGAGGCAATAACCTATTGTAGGAGCCGCGATGAGAAGTGCCGCGTTCCAAGTTACAAGTCTCTGGGTTGTGTCCTAACAAAATGCACAGCATTTTTCTGAAAAGTGACCATAAAAGTATCTTTTTGAAACCTAGGTTCAACCCAAGTAACCAGCATTCCAGTGCAATCGTTTTCGTCTATCCAGAGGCCATCCCCACTTTAACGATACCAAAAACTGCATGATAAAGTGTCATTACCATGTCACATTTCGTGCAAGATATTAAACAAATCGTGCTACACAGAAAAATGAACCCTTATAAAGCACTCCTGTCCTAGGAAAGGGTGTGACCACCAAGTATGGCGCACGGGGCAGATTAGTTAGTGGTTTTTCGTCAATAAAGAACTTCTTCATTAAGCTAGAAGTTCAATAAAACTATAAAACCATTAATACAAAAGGACTAACATAAAAAAGTAATTAAATAAAACGAATAACTAGACAACATCAATATGTTACCTCAAAATATGAATAAATCTTATTTTGCTTCTCAGCCCTATAGGCCCCAAAAACGTTAATCCGGCACTGCCGAACGGCCCAATATGTTCCTGAGTAATAAACATCTCCACGACTATGTCTTTTTTAAAATGAATTGAAGCAAGAAGCTCCATTTTTTCAAGTTTCACAACGTGATTATTTGCGCCAGGGCACACGCCTTCTATAAAAGTCAAACCAATTATTATATCACATTGTATTGTTTGGAATATTTGTTAGCATATGGTATCTAATTATTTTGGCGGGAGTTATAATTTATAACTGCGGCCAATATAATGGTACGGTATTTTGGTACGCCCCAGTAATTCCTATGAAAATGCTGGAAAATCCGAGTAACTAAATTTGTATTTTAGGTGGTTGGGACACATGACCTACGCAGAAAGTTGGTTTCGTCTGCAAGAGAAATCGTGGCAAATAATTTAATAATATACAGCAACACTTTTGTCAGTTAATTCTTGTAAAGAGGTTATTGATTTTTCAGAAACTGATTAGCGATATTATTGATTTAATTTTAAATTATAATTTACTTGTATTAAATTCACTGAATTTATGTTACACAGATCAAATTCATATATTCTTTCTTAAAAATGAAAATCGTCGCCGAATGTGGTCTAAAGGTTCATTTCTGAAACAATCAAATTTTTCACACATTCACCTGTTAGAAAAATGGAGGTTAGAACCTGAGGACTCTCGTAATTACGTAAGGATGGACAAAAAAACCTATTCGTAACTCTTGGACATGGTTATTCCATTAATGAAACGTCAAAACACTATGAAGAGATTGGCAATCACTGCAGAAATTACTACAAGAAATTACCAAGATTTAAAATTCACTACTTTAATATCTCCGAAAGCCTCACCACACTTCTCTTCGAGATAAAAACTTTTTCATTTTATCTCCGAAGCCCACCACGAAAACTATCGATTTTAGCAACAACTGTACTTTTTGTAGCATTTGTTTGAATTATTTGCAGCTTCTCTATCAATATTTTGTATGCTTAATTTTTTTTTATTTCGGTCTAAATAGTGTTTTGATATTGTCTGCCACAAGCACGATAGGTCCCTGTACAACTCCACAAATTCCCGTAGAAATTCCCGGGACATTTTTCTGCAGTCAGACATAATGATGAAACTATCTGCAAATATTTTTAGTAAATATTATACAAATTCATGAAATATTTAACTTATTATTTCAAATACCTACTGCAGTAACAAATTATTTTATAAACTTAACCGCCGCTACTGCTTTAAAAACGCACACTCCTCGGTAATTTGCATCCACACGTAGAGACTTGAATGCGTTCGTTGGAATGCGCATCCAAAAATTCAAGCGATTCCTGAAAACATCAACGCGGAATTCATCCGGGTTGTGCATTCAAAAACATGCGTTTTCTGCATCCACAATAACGTTATTGGTTACACGTTCTTGGATGCACGTTGATGTATTAAGACATCAATAATGACTCCGTTTTTAGTAAAACTTTCCCCGAAATTAATAGACTATTGTAGCATATCGAAAGTCAACAGCCAGATAAGGGAGTAGTTTTTAGGGTTCCGTACCCAAAGGGTAAAAACGGAACCCTATTACTAAGACTTCGCTGTCTGTCTGTCACCAGGCTGTATAGTCCGGGGAAGTAAGATCAAAAAATGTATCAACGAGAAAAATAAAAAAAGTAGGGGTCATAATTTTTTTTAAGTAAGTAAACTGACCCCTCATTGCTTTCCTAAATTTGTGACCAAATCCCGTGAGAGCTCGAAACACAGCTTGCAAGCACATTTTAAAGCACTAAAATTCGATGATTTTTTGCTTATAACTTTTTCTGATGTACTCGCACAAAAAAATCGTAGAGATCAAATTCACAGTAAATTTTATGCCCTACACGATGACGTAAGTTGACTTTTGAAATGAAAATTTTTTCGACTCAAAATTTTCCAAAAAATGAAAATTGTTTCGAAAGGTCGTGTTTTAACCGGCAACCATACTGAAAATAACCATATCGAGATCAAAACATAGGGAAACATAGATGGTGTGCTATAAAAAATTTACGTATTTTCAGATTTGGAAAATTCAAAATGGCGGCCGCAAAAATCGAATATATATATATATATTTTTTTCAATCACGCTTCCTCTTGAAAACATTAACGATATCGAAACGCGGTTGGTTGCAATCGATAGGGGAAAAGTTGTAGTTTTAGGCATGAAATAAAAAAAAATTTATAAATTTTTTTACATAACTTTTTTTAAAAATTTATTAAAAAAAATTTATTTGTTGAGTTTTTCCTCATTTTTGCATTGAAAAATAAAGTCAATCATACTCGAAAATGTTTTTGCCGTTAAAAAACGCGTATTTCAAAAAAAAAATTGTTTAAATACAATAATCAGAAGCCGAGATATAGATACTCAAAGTTCGCTTCGTACTGTGACCATACTATTAAAAATTAAAAATGCGCGTGTATTAGTGAAGACTCGTCGGGGTGCTCGGCGACAATGGTCTCCCCACCACTACGCCGAGCAGCTGCCGCGTTCATATTCGGGCGAACGCGTTAAGACTACTGATTTATTTTTGATGCAGCCAGTGACCCAACGTTCTTTTAAATCTGTATTTAATCACCACACAGGTGAAACAATCTAATGCAACAATAAGAATTTGAAAATTTTTAATAGTATGGTCACAGTACGAAGCGAACTTTGAGCTTCTATATCTCGGCTTCTGATTATTGTATTTAAACAATTTTTTTTTAGAAATACGCGTTTTTTAACGGCAAATACATTTCGAGTATGAGTATAATGATTGACTTTATTTTTCAATGCAAAAATGAGGAAAAACTCAACAAACAAATTTTTTTTAAAATAAATTTTTAAAAAAAGTTATGTAAAAAAATTTATAAAATTTTTTTTATTTTATGCCTAAAACTACAACTTTTCCCCTATCGATTGCAACCAACCGCGTTTCGATATCGTTAATGTTTTCAAGAGGAAGCGTGATTGAAAAAAAATATATATATATTCGATTTTTGCGGCTGCCATTTTTAATTTTCCAAATCTGAAAATACGTAAATTTTTTATAGCACACCATCTATGTTTCCCTATGTTTTGATCTCGATATGGTTATTTTCAGTATGGTTGCCGGTTAAAACACGACCTTTCGAAACAATTTTCATTTTTTGGAAAATTTTGAGTCGAAAACATTTTCATTTCAAAAGTCGACTTACGTCATCGTGTAGGGCATAAAATTTACTGTGAATTTGATCTCTACGATTTTTTTGTGCGAGTACATCAGAAAAAGTTATAAGCAAAAAATCATCGAATTTTAGTGCTTTAAAATGTGCTTGCAAGCTGTGTTTCGGGCTCTCACGGGATTTGGTCAGAAATTTAGGAAAGCGATGAGGGGTCAGTGTACTTACTTAAAAAAAATAATAACCCCTACTTTTTAATTTTTCCTCTCTATATACTTACTTCCCCGGACCCAAAGGGTAAAAACGGAACCCTATTACTAAGACTTTGCTGTCTGTCCGTCCGTCCGTCCGCCTGTCCGTCTGTCTGTCACCAGGCTGTATATCAAGAACCGCGATAGCTAGACCGTTGAAATTTTCACAAATTATGTATTTCTGTTGCCGCTATAACAACAAATATTAAAAACAAAATAAAATAAATATTTAAGGGGGGCTCCCATACAACAAACGCGATTTCTTTGCCCTTTTTTGCTCGATATCAATAATGGCAATAGGTAGGCACTTGAAATATTCACAAAATAATCAGTTGTATTTTCACTTTTATGAAAAATAATAAAATTAAAATAAAATAAATATTTGAGGGGGGCTTCCATACAAAAAATGCCATTTTTTGCCGTTTTTGATCGATATCAATAATGGCAACAGGTAGGCACTTGAAATATTCACAAAATACTTATAGACCAGGGTAGAAGCCTTTAAAAATGATAAAAAGTGAAAAAAAATAATAGTAGGTTGAAACCCATTATAGAAGGAGGAGAATATAATAAAAATGAAAGGAAAAATAATTTACGGGCGATCTGAGGTCGGGAAGGGGTAGGGTGTGAGTTTTTAAGGGTAAAAAACGATTTATCTCGATTTCCGGCAAAACTAAAAGTCCTATGGATAAAAGTCGAATGGCAAAGTTGTAGGTAATAACAATATCTACAACTTTTGTATTCACACCTTTTTCACATAACCTCAAAATTTATGTTAAAAATTCAAAAAACCAGGTTTTTGATTTTTTATTTTTATCTTTTACAGAAAAAAAAATGTTTGACGAAATTTGGTGAAAACTTACATTTTTATGTCTCAAATACACTGTAATTTATTTGATTTAAAATATTAATTTTTTCACCTTATTTTGACTCAACATCGAAAAAGCACCCTAATTTTCAATCGAAAATTCTCCTGTCAAAATATCAGCTTTGTTCAAAAACTTGGTGTGCTTTATGTTCGTTGAAATCTCTACTTTCTGATGGTGTATACATTACTATAGTAAATATTCTCAGAAAATGCAAAAAATCGAAAAAAACTCGAATTCGAAATTTTAATTTGGCAGAAAAATGAAACGGTGAAATAGATCATGAATAAATATTTGCGCTATGTAGGAAAACATTACGCAGCAAGCAGCTATATTATTTGTGATGGGTACCTCGAAATTAAAAAATCAGTTACTGTCACAACAGTATCAGCAGTTAAGCCATCTAAAAGAGGAGAAAGTAGTCGTTGAAAAACCTCAGACAATATTCCAGAGTTCTATTATCAAAACCATACAAAAATACCATTTTTGCAAGAAAAATTTTTATCTAACTAGAAAAACAGGGACAAAATTACAAAAACGTCAATGGGAAGATAACAGTAACAAGGATTTTCCTGTAAACAAGTTGAAGATTATTACATAATTTTGATAATCGAACTCTGGAATATTGTCTGAGGTTTTTCTACGACTACTTTCTCCTCTTTTAGTTGAATTAACTGCTGGTACTGTTGTGACAGTAACTGATTTTTTAATTTCGAGGTACCCATCAAAAACAATATAGCTGCTTGCTGCGTAATGTTTTCCTACATAGCGCAAATCCTTATTCATGATCTCTTCCACTTTTTTCATTTTTCTGCCAAATTAAAATTTCGAATTCGAGTTTTTTTCGATTTTTTGCATTTTCTGAGAATATTTACTATAGTAATGTATACACCATCATAAAGTAGAGATTTCAACGAACATAAAGCACACCAAATTTTTGAACAAAGCTGATATTTTGACAGGAGAATTTTTGATTGAAAATTAGGGTGCTTTTTCGATGTTGAGTCAAAATAAGGTGAAAAAATTAATATTTCAAATCAAATAAATTTCAGTGTATTTGGGACATAAAGAGGTAATTTTTCACCAAATTTCGTTGAAAAATTTTTTTTTCTGTAAAATATGAAAATAAAAAACCAAAAACTTGGTTTTTTGAATTTTTCACATAAATTTTGAGGTTATGTGAAAAAAGTGTGAATACAGAAGCTGTAGATCTTTTCATTACCAACAACTTTGCCATTCGACTTTTATCCATAAGACTTTTAGTTTTGCCGGAAATCGAGATAAATCATTTTTAACCCTTAAAAACTCACCCCCTACCCCTTCCCGAAATCAGATCGCCCGTAAATTATTTTTCCTTTCATTTTTATTATATTCTCCTCCTTTTATAATGGGTTTCAACCTACTATTATTTTTTTTCGTTCCAAAAATTATCGACCCTGGTCTATTAATTGTATATTTACTTTAATAACAAATAATAAAATAAAAATAAAATAAATAGTCAATGGTACGGAACCCTTCGTGCGCCAGTCCGACTCGCACTTGGTCGATTTTTTTATCCTTTTTAGGTCTTCTAGACCACGATTTTCGAATTTTTTATGGTACATATTGGCATCTCCAGCGGCTCTCATCGAACCAAATAAGTTGAAATTTGGTATTTGGAATTGTTTTCGAGGCAGAACAAAACTTTTAAAATTTGGGTAAACTTTTCCAACCGTCGACATTTTCACGTAGATACTTCTTGTGTTTTTCGTGATTCTTGAAAATTTCCAGAGCTTCTGCAGATTGAGTTAAGGGGGTTAAAATTTGGTACGTGGATTAAGCTCATATTGAAATACGATCCTTTGTAAGTTTCAACTATTTTTCTCAACCACTCTGCATTTCGCAGAAACTATTCCGTTCGATTCGCATCTTGACGCGATGCAATTCGCGCAAAAAATAAGCCCTTTATGAGACAGTTCTACTGCTCACGCGTTTTTCAAAAATTTAAAGTGCATCAATAGGACATAGAATCTGGATAAGTTTATAAGTTAGTAGAAGTACAAAATCACAATCTTTATGAACTGAAAATAAATGAACCCTCAGAATATGTAAAGCAAAAAATATATTAAGTTATAAAGTATTACTTCAGTTGTGTCCAAATGCAATGTAGCCTTTAATGAATACAAATAAATTAAAAAATTATTTATTTTAAGAAATAATGAATAAGTGCAACTTGACATATAATTGACAAAAAATTATTTTCGAATTTGAATAAGAAATGTTATTGTCAAAAAGAACTAACTGTCTTATGAGTCCACCAATACGATGTTTTTTTAAGAAATAGTTTTATGTAATTATGTTTTTTTTTTAATTGAATTTACCTACTGAGTAAATGTAGCGAAACCTTTCTAATCATATGAAATTATTAAATATAAAATTTTATAGTCGTACATTGCAACCAATCGAAAGGGAAACATATGGAGTAATAATATTCATAATCTGATTGAAATAATGTACAGTATATTCAAATGAATTATCATGCACTCATTGTTCCTAACCTGTGCGGTCGGCGATTACTGAATATTAAAACTCTTCATGTCATCATTCATTAAACGGATGCATTTGCTTCAAGCTCAACTGTACTTCAACTTGATAATTTTCATTTCAAGATTTATATATTATATGAAAATAAAGAAATTTAGATATATTGAATGAAAGAAATAAAGAATTGAATATCGAGTTAACTAATAGCTCAACAGGTGTTTTGAAATAAAGAATTTAACCAAACTTATCAGGACGTACAATAGTTTATTCGTATTTTCCCGGAAATAATAGACTATTTTTATTCCACTGTACTGAAAATCAACAGTGAGTTGTCTTCGTATCCGTTTAACATCCTTTGGATCACAATTTTCGAATTTTTTTGATTTCTGATTTATACAAAAATATATACAGCTTGTCCACGGATGAGGTGCCCAAGGGAAAAACTTTTTATTTTCAGTTTTAGCGAAGAATGTTATTCATGATAAAAAATTTTGCTTGTTCTGAAGCCCCATAAAATGAAATAAAATTCAAGTTTTTCAAAACCTGTTTCTTTTTATATTCAATTTCTTGTGAATTTGAATTTTTACACTAAGTTGGAAATGTCATAATAATATAGTGAGTATCTAATTTCTTTTTTAATTTTTCGAATCCATTCCTCGTACATTCGGTTATTTTTCATTAAATAAATTAATTGCGTACTTGTTCGAAGCAGCTCCAATACCATAGAACGCTTTACAAGACATATTCTTTATTGAAAAGTTAGCTTAATTGAAAAAGAATGACAATTTGAAAATTATTTACTGAAGTTGACAGTTACCTAGAAAATCGCAAAAGTCACTCACTAGATTATTATTACGTTTCCGAACTTGGTGCAAAAAATTCATAGGGTTTTCCATAAAATTGACCAGTATATATATATATATATATATATTATATATATATATATATATATATATATATATATATATATATATATATATATATATATATATATATATATATATATATATATATATATATATATATTAATATATATATATATAATATACAAGTTTTAGTTTTTTCAATACCTCTCACGATTAGTCATATTTCTACCTATTTATATCTGGGTAGAACGCCATGGAATGATTTCAATTAGAAAAGGACGTCGCGACTCGAAAAAATTTGGGAACTGCTGCCTAATGAATTTTAAAAAAATTATTCATATGGTCACAAAAAACTTGTGCGATATACACGTATTTCGTTTTTCCTTTGTCGTCATCAGTGGCGGATTTACCAGCAGGCTAAGTAGGCTGGAGCCTAGGGCGGCAGACTTTTAACTTCCCGCTAAAAAAAATAAAAATTTTCAAAAACTGGGAAATCGAAAATCGAGCTTGCTTCAGATCTCGACGTTTTGAGGTACTAGGAAGCCATTATGATAATTTTTACGATAATATCTGTATGGTTGTACCTATGTATGTTTGTGAATACCTTCCTTATCGAACTGCATCGATTGACCCAAAAATCATAAAAATCGGATAATACATTCGGGAAAAAAATTTTCGAAAAATCTTAATATAACCTATAACTTACCGCCATTTTTGAGCTATAAGCGCTTGCAAATCTACCCGGTAGTTCATTTCTGAGCTCAAAAATGTGGATATAGCAGTTCGCATGGCTCTATGTATACCAGCGATAAATTGCTTGTGTGAAACGTGCTTAAAAGTCATCATAATTGATAATTTTGCGAATAAAAAAAATTGCGCAAAAAGGTATTGTAAAAATTTCATAACTAAACTAATGGAAATTCATCGTCATCATCAACCGGATTATTACCAGATAATTGAATATATTGTTTTCAAAATGTAAGTAAACGCAATAAAATTTTTTTTATTATGTACATTACCTCGCCTTATTAGTAGTACTAGTACATGACTGAGCTTTTGTTATCTCAGAAATATGTCCAAAAAATATTTTTTGTGCAATAATCTAACCTAAATCGTTGGGTTGTAAAAATTATCTATCAACTGACGGATGGATCCCCCTCCTAGTTCACAATCATACTAATTACAGGAAAAAGGTGGTGTAAACAGGACGATAGTGCACAAAACATTAAGTTACATTTTCACTGACAAAAAAGTTGTAATTAATATGATTGTGAAATAGGGTATCGAATTGTAGAGGTAGATAGGGGCGGCAAAATTTGAATAGCCTACTAGCGGAAAATTTCTAAATCCGCCACTGGCCGTCATAAATGTAAGAAAATCGAAAACTAATATGAGAAAAACAGTTTGTAGTATTAGTTTATAATGCATTCAAGATGTAATTGCCGGGATAACCAGCTTAATTATTCAATTTAATTGATGCAAAAACGTGCGCAATTTCAAATGAGATCGAGCAAGCAATAAGTGCAAGTTAATATAACTACCTTCTTCTTTGGCACGCAATTGTGATGTCAATTACGTAGTGAGCACGGTAGAAATCGCAAATAGAATAGAAGTAACGGTACCTGCGATGTACTCAATAAGTTATCATTGTTCGGCTGTTTGATGACACAGAATAATTATTTGTCATGGCAAGGCTTTCTATGTTCATTGAAGAAGAGATCACACTTTTTATATTAATAGTTTATTATAATACAGGGTGTCCCAGATAGAGGGTAACAAGGCAATTTGAAGGCATTTCTTATTTTAAAAGCAAAAAAACTCGAGAGCAGCCAGTGGCGGATTTAACAGGTGGGCAAAAGCGCGCTTGCCCACTGGGCCCCCCGACAAAAGGCTTTCAGGGCCCCTCTTGCTGAAAGTTACACCTTCGATTTTTTTTTTTTTCCTAGGGGGGGGGCTGAAGAAATTTTGCCCACTGGGCCTTTTTTCTTAAATCCGCCACTGAGAGCAGCAGAGCTGCATCATTAAGGTCGTACCTTTCGCGCGAAATGCGATTTTAACGGATTGAATTATATTTTGAAAAATCACGCTTAAATAGTAAACCCGATCAAAAAGTATAAAATAATTTATTTTATTAAAAAACCAATTCGCGTGCATCTTGTTTGAGGAAAAAAGTTGAAACCAACGAAGAAACGTACCTCAACATCAACTCAAACCACTATGAAGAGATTCAATTCGAATGAAATAATAACCACGAAATGCAGTGCTGTTGAGAAAAAGATTTGAAACCCACAAAGGATCGTATTTCAACATAAACACAATGCAAGTACCAAAATTCAACCCTCTAACTCAGTGGTACCCAAATTACTTCAACTCCCGGACCCACAAATTATGAACCAATTTTTGGCGAACCCCAACCAAACAATGAAAATATGTTGTGCAAAAGCGAACCAGATGTCACAATGCCTTTTCAGAGAGCTCTTTATAATCGAAACTCATTTTAGCACAAAATTGGATCTGTCCTTAAAAAACATCCTTCTTAGATGCGGCGTTGCACGATTAGTCAATGATCTTCTAGTTTCTTAGAGATATCTCCATTTTTTTCAATTTCGTTAATAGCAAAAGTATTTCTATTTCATAAATCTCCTTTATTTGAAGTTGGAAAATATTCACGAAAACATACAGGCTGGTTTCGCATGTGTTCGCAAATTATGACTTTTACTTCCTCATTCATCGGTTCCTCTTCCGATTTTGAAAAGTTCTTCAAGCTAGGGAATGAACTGTTTCCAGTTTCTCGTCACTTATAAATAACCGCACTTCGTCACGGAGTTCGAAAAATCGAGTCAAAATTCTTCCTCGAGACAACCACCGCACTTCAGTATGTGAAAGAATGTCACTGCCAGCTTCTTTACATATTGTTTCGAATTTTGGGAAATTAACGTCCTGGCTTTAATAAAGTTAATGAGCTTAACTAGTTTCCAAACTTGACAAACTCTTTTATTGACATTGAAAAAAATTATTTTCAATATTCTCGTCCTACTATTAGTAAAAATTTCACGGGCCCCCTTAAACTAGGCCCCTAACCCCAAAGGGGCCGTGAACCACTATTTGGGAATCACTGCTCCAGCTCAATCTGCAGAAGCTTTGGAGTATGACAATTTACGTAAAAATGGAGGCGGTTGCAATTGCATTTGATAATATATATATATATATATATATATATATATATATATATATATATATATATATATATATATATATATATATATACATTTTTCGAAAATCGTGTCTAGAAGGTTTGAAAAAAACTAATCCTGCACCTGACTGCAATAGTATGTATTTTCGGGGAAAAACCGACTAAAAAGTGCCAAATAATTGACGTTTGTTTCGGTGGGGGGGAAATAATGTGTGATTATTTCGCAACTCCCAAGTTCAAACCTCACGCAGGAAGGACATCCACTCTTAACATCTTGAATTGGATGAGGGGTCGAGGTACCTCATTTGAAGAGTTATTAAAGCTTCTTTTCTGAGCGTTCTAATTTTTTGAATTTTATTGCCCTTTAGATAAACTAATTTAATAAATATTCAGAGTGAGCATCGCCTGCTTCAATGGGTGGAGTGGTTTGAAATGTTTCTGTTATTTACCATAATGATAAACATATGGTATAAAAAAAATGAAGAACTTTTAGCTACATCACTCAAAAGTTTATTAGATAATTTTCGAAAATCGGCTTTTATCAACCATTATATTTTACATAACTTTTTGTTGCATTAATATATCATAATAAGTATATAATTGATTCGTGGTTTCTTACCGGCGGCCGAAGGCTACTGTGGAGCTAATTGCAGGTAGGTAAAGTCAAAAAAGTTTCTTCGGGGCGCTGACTTTCATGCTTATCCTACTCGCAACAATCTTGATTTGATTTGCCCAATTTGAAATATAAAATAGGTATAATCTATCCTTCCTCGCTTGGAATCAGAGTGTTTAAAAAGTTGGATGAAAATATAAAGCGTTCAGAAAAGATTGAAAAAATATTTAGTTGATAACAGTCTCGAGGAGTTTTTCTGTACTGATATGTTGTATTGTATATTAGATACCTATATATGTGTATTGACTTATCTCTATATATAAAAATGAATCCTTATTTCCCTTGGTCACGCCATCACGCTTGAACGGCTGGACCGATTTCACTAATTCTTTTTTTGTTGTATTTTTTATTGTCAGAAGGTTCTTATAAAAGAAAAAATTGAGAAAATTGCGCGGGAAATAGATAGATAGATAGATAGATAGATAGATAGATAGATAGATAGATAGATAGATAGATAGATAGATAGATAGATAGATAGATAGATAGATAGATAGATAGATAGATAGATAGATAGATAGATAGATAGATAGATAGATAGATAGATAGATAGATAGATAGATAGATAGATAGATAGATAGATAGATAGATAGATAGATAGATAGATAGATAGATAGATAGATAGATAGATAGATAGATAGATAGATAGATAGATAGATAGATAGATAGATAGATAGATAGATAGATAGATAGATAGATAGATAGATAGATAGATAGATAGATAGATAGATTAGATAGATAGATAGATAGATAGATAGATAGATAGATAGATAGATAGATAGATAGATAGATAGATAGATAGATAGATAGATAGATAGATAGATAGATAGATAGATAGATAGATAGATAGATAGATAGATAGATAGATAGGATAGATAGATAGATAGATAGATAGATAGATAGATAGATAGATAGATAGATAGATAGATAGATAGATAGTTAGAAAAGATAGATAGATAGATAGATAGATAGATAGATAGATAGATAGATAGATAGATAGATAGATAGATAGATAGATAGATAGATAGATAGATAGATAGATAGATAGATAGATAGATAGATAGATAGATAGATAGATAGATAGATTAGATAGATAGATAGATTATAGATAGATAGATAGATAGATAGATAGATAGATAGATAGATAGATAGATAGATAGATAGATAGATAGATAGATAGATAGATAGATAGATAGATAGATAGATAGATAGATATAGATAGATAGATAGATAGATAGATAGATAGATATGATAGAAAGAAAGATAGATAGATAAGAAGAAAGATAGATAGATAGATAGATAGATAGATAGATAGATAGATAGATAGATAGATAGATAGATAGATAGATAGATAGATAGATAGATAGATAGATAGATAGATAGATAGATAGATAGATAGATAGATAGATAGATAGATAGATAGATAGATAGATAGATAGATAGATAGATAGATAGATAGATAGATAGATAGATAGATAGATAGATATATAGATAGATAGATAGATAGATAGATAGATAGATAGATAGATAGATAGATAGATAGATAGATAGATAGATAGATAGATAGATAGATAGATAGATAGTTAGATAGATAGATAACTATATAGATAGATAGATATATGGTTAGATAGGTAGATATATTTCGGCAGATAGATGAATAGATAAAAATAATTTATATGGCAGAGCAACGTTTGCCGGGTCAGCTAGTTCCATAATATAATGACATTCTTACAGAATAAAATCCTTTATTATTATTTATTTATTATTATTATTAAAATAATTATCAAAATTAGTTTGGGGGTAACGTATATATTAATTAACTAATAGGTTTTGAAACACGGGTAGTTTTCCACTGGGTGGCGGTTCTAGTTGCAGATGGGTAAGCAAAAGATTTCCATCAAAAAACGACGATGGAGGGTGCTTTTTCCGGTCACGAAGGGTACTTTTCGAGGCCACGTTGGCGCGATTTCATAGAAATACAGGCCCGCACTCGTATATGCACAAATGGCAACACAACTCAAATTTGATGATTAAAGAATCTCTAAATGTGTATTCAATTATTATCTTTGCTCTACTTTGTTGAATTATTAATTCCCAAATATTAATTTCATTCTTCTCCTGTTTTTCAGGCTGCCAATGGATCGTCTACGATTTTCCCGTAAAATATGAAGATTTATCTGACTCTCATCATTTTAATTCTACTGACCTATATTTGCCTAGCGTTTACAGTTAATACAAAAACCAAATCGAATTTATCTGAAATAGTGAAAGGAATAACGAAAGAAATGAGATACGAAGTTGACTCGAGGGCAGTAACAATATCGTCCCTTTCAACGTTAATAGATGGCGGTAAAAGGAAACTGAAGGAGTTAGGGACGTGGATATCTTCTAAAGAGAATACGAACACGTTCATAGGTAAGTATTTCCTGACATTATAGTGTACCTACTTCTACGGAGAAAATAAGAAGTCTCATATTTGAAATTCAACTGAATGCACTGACTGTTAATAATCAAAGAAACTAGGAATAGTCCAGAAACTTGGATTTCCTGATTCGTTAAAATTGTACCTATTCGTTTATTTCGTCTGTTATTCCTAAAAAATCTACTTATATATATATATATATATATATATATATATATATATATATATATATATATATATATATATATATATATATATATATATATATATATATATATATATATATATATATAATATACATGGATGCTGGCAAGGGGAGGCAAAACGGGCATTTGCCCCCCCTGGATTGAGAAAAACAAGATAAATTACAACAAAATCAAAATCATACATTCATTTTTCAAAAGATATAAAATACCAAAACATGTTGTCAATACAAATACACAACCAGAGAACAAACTCAAAGTATAAACATATTTTTTCAAGCTACTTATTCTTTGAACAAAACTGCATCCTTCTGGGGCGGAGCCCGTATTTATTAATTACTGCATCAATAAGTCCGGAAAGTCTATCATGCTTCATAGTCGATCTTAGCCATAGCTTGACTCTTCTCAATGTGCTGAAGGACCTCTCAACGGTACAGGCTGTGGCTGCAAGAGTGAATCCAATTTTGATTTCTTCCGTTACAGAGGGCATATTGCCCTCTGAAAATTTGATGAAAATTTAAGCAGGTCGACATATTTTAATTTTTCGATTTCTGGAGGAGTAAGTTCAGATAACTTCCACATATCATACCAGGTTTGTGCATCTGACTGAAAGTTATCCAAAATATCACCGCAGAAGTCTTGAATAGCGGACGCTACCTCTAAAAAAAATGTGGTTTTTGGATGAAGGTCAGATAAGTTGTATCCTTTCGAATTTTTTTCTGAAAATCGATCCTCTAGCTAGATCGATGTAGACTTAAGTAGAGCTTCTAGATATGGAATGAAAATTCCTCTTCGATAGTACTCGCCTAATGACATTGATGGATGATTTTCTCGGCTAATCTGTTTTGATGCTAGGCGCTGTATCACCAACTCAAACCCTAACTTTTCGGCGTCCTCTTCTGCTTTTTTTAGAATATTTTTAAATTCTGTTTTGTCGCCTTCTCTATGCTGTCTGATTATGTTCTTCATACAATGGATTTCTCTATAAGATATTACCAAGCTAACCAGCACACATTTTCATGTTCAGTATTTTTTTAAACAAAAATCAATAATTATAATTTAATTATTTTTTTAGGTATTAACAGACTTATACAAAAAACTTATTAAAACTAGCATTAGAAAAAAACAATTATGATAATTGTTTTATGTTATTTTTTAATTTATTGTATCTGTATATCACTGTTAATGTGTAACATTGTGTTATGACATAATGCCTGTTGCTGATTGTAGTTCCCATTGATAAAGGCCAAAACCCTGGCCGAAACGTTTGGATAATTGAAGAACATGTAATTTTGACTTTTAATATTGTCTGAACCTTATTCCAAGAAAATACTAATAGTAATATATACCTGTGGTTCAAGAAGAATAAATAAAGCTAACTATATATATATATATATATATATATATATATATATATATATATATATATATATATATATATATCAGGGGCGGCTAGTCAAAGGAGGCTAAGGAGGCTTAGCCTCCTCAATAATATTCCGTGTATCACTAATATATATTATATTGAATAGTCAGCATTCAGCATATTCATATTAATCAAAATCATATTATTTTATGCACCTACCTTCCTTTCAACCTACATCATATAATATAATTTATTAATTAAGATAGAAGGTATTTACATTTACTGCATTCCATTCATTTCAAGATTTGTGGCAACGCTGCGGAAGGCTTAAAGAAGTATATTCTCAACGTTCATTATGCCTGCCACAGAAAAGCAAACAACGGTGCAAATACTCCGAATGAATACTTTATTGCAATAGCAAAGCAAAACGCAAAACACATGTAAATGGCAACACGGATAGGAACCCAGTCTTATACAATGTCGACCAATCACAAGTATAGAATTTCGCGAGACATCGAGTGTATTCGTTGGAAGAATCGTAGTGTGATCGTAGTTACTGATGGCAGCGTGTTTACTTATATTGCTGGCGTATTGTTTTAAAATGAGTTTGGTTACTGAAGTTAATTTCAAAAATTTCAATGGTGACTTAGTCGAATATTTGTTATTCCATAACTTTAGTGCACTAAGTTATGAGGATAAAGTTTTGATAAAAACATTGCGACCTATCCCTGAATTAAACAATTTGGTGCAGCGTAACAGACAACAAAACCGCGGTTTTAATACAAGGAATTATGAGAGACATCCTTGCCTAACCGGATCACAGGTAAAAAATAAATTATTTTGTTGGCAATGTTTACTTTTTACTAGTGAAAATGTCTCTGTTAGGGGCCCTTTAGGATTTGAGGATTTAATTCTTTCTATACCTAGTTGAAAGTGAGGAATTTTTCACTGATGAAGTAACTTTAAATACAGCACGCGGATTAATATCTTACTTACAAGATAAGGAATTTATATATTTTTTAAACATCTTTGAATTAATTTTTGAACAAACAGAAATAGTTTTTCAAATCTTACAGCACAAGTTTTCAGATGTAATTTACTCACGAAATCGGCTCAAGTTTCTTTTGGAAAAAATTTCAGAATTTCGTGCAGAAGTTTATTTTAAAAAACTATTTTCTGTATTTCAAACTACTGATGATACGACTCAATTTAGCCCAAAATGAAAGAAATTCAGTTACGCAGATAAGGAGCTTCACTATAAGTCATTATTTTATGAAATTTTGGATACTATTAGGGGTCAAATAGAAATAAGGTTCTCTGATTTGAAAGAACTGCATTTCTTCGACTTACTCAATAAAAATTTGTTAACCGGATTTCGTTGGCTAATTTCCAGATAACCTTCTGGAAAATTAATGTCAAAAAATACACTTTTTTTGATAAGGTGGCCATAAAAAGTGAACTTTGTGTTGTTTATAATTGACAATGAAATTTTGGGGCAAATATGAAAATCATCTTGAGGACTATTAAATACCTTTTTGATAGTGATTTGAATCAAGATTTACCCCAAGTTTATAAACTCTCTTAGTCTAATTGTTTCTATCCCGGTGACATCGGCTTCCGTAGAGCGCTCGTTTTCCACTCTTGAGAGAATTAATACTTATTTACGAAATTCAATGAGCCAGGATCGTTTGAAAAATATTAGTTTGTTGTCTATTGAAAAGGAATTAGTTAAAAACTTTTGGCGAAAGACAAAAAATTTTATGAGGATATTATAGATCATTTGCTAACGAGATCGCAGAATCCCGCTAATCTTCAAAAATATATAATTACTTTTTATTTGCTCTCACAGCTTGTTAACGAATTCGTTAAGTAGGTTAGGTAGGTACCTATTTTGTGAAAGAAAAAAAGAATTGATGAATAGATGAATTGATTCAATGGCTGAGAAGAGTTTTTGTGAATATTGATAAATAGGAGTTGTAGGTCTCAAGGTAGACACTCGAAAGTGAAAACAATTAATAGCTTACGGTGCTTGTTTCACGTTTATTTTCTATTAAATTATAAGGCGGTTGACCTTGAAAAATCCTAAAAATTTTCTTTTCGCCTATGGTGTATTTTTCAAACACCTCTTGTAGCCTCCTCAAACCAAACCTCACGAGCCGCCACTGATATAATATATATATATATATATATATATATATATATATATATATATATATATATATATACATCAAAAAACTCTCGAAAATCGGATATAAAAGCCACTGACGGACCTCACTGTTGACTTTCGATAAAGTGCAACAGTCCATAATTCGACTGAAAATTATATATACTAGTTATTATAAGGTGCTACTTAGTGAAATCAAAAAGAAACAATTGTGTGCAAATTTGAAATAAAGTAAGTTTTTGATATTGATAATATTCGGTTTAATAAGTAATTATGCTATCACTGACCCAATTATTGGCTTAAAAAATTACTGCACCTGTTTCTATAACAAAAATCAAAGCACGAAATCACAGAATGTCAAAAATTCATCTATGGCATTCACGAATAATCACAAATATTATTTAGCATAGAATAGACATAGAAATGCTTTCATTAGGATAAGAAGTATTGCAAAAACACCATATAAAAATTCACCAGTTGGTATTCATTTGGACGCACATAATTAATAATTATTATTGATGTAGCTTAGTTGAAACACACTTTTGAACATAATTTTGTTTTTATTTTGAAAACTAACTATAGACGAGAAATTTTTGGCTAAATAGTGAGTATCTCATGATTTCATATACTAAAAAAAACTAGTTTTCAAAATGAAAAAGAAATTAATATGAACACTGTTACTGTGGCACACATTGCATTACTGGCACTAAATTCAAAATTTTTCATAGATATTCAAGGTAAGGTAAGTTTTAAATAATCTAAATCACTACGTATATTTTTTACTTTTGAAGTTTGCCAAATACTATATCTTTTTCATCTTGACTGATGAAAATTTGACAGAAAACATATAATGTTCAACAGACATTTCATATGAAATGGATATATTTATAAATGAAAATAATTGTGTTGTTCTTTTTAATACAAACTAGTAAAATATTAAAATTGAATTATCATACAGACAGTATTATCTTTTAATAATATTACATTATGATTTGATTTTCATTCAACTGAGTATTCATGTACAGAGTACACTACCAGTTATTTTTGCAAATGACATTTCGAAGTTGAATTGAGCCTGAAAAAGATGAATATTATTATAGAAACATAGTAAATGTATTTCATATGAAGATCTCAATTCTAGACTTCCACTTTATTCATTGCGATAGTGTGTAGGTTTATATTAAAAAAATACTGTGCTAATATTACTCATAATTGATAATCATGTTTAACTTAACCATAAAAAATAATTTTCAGAAAAATGTTCCTTTAATGTTACATTATGAATTTGTAACTATATTTACAATAATATTGTTATTTTACACGTAACAAGCCAACTAACAGTATATTGTAGACAGTAGGTGGGAAGTGATTCATTCCTGTCGTGAGATTAGTTAGTTAACCGAGACGCAAAGCGTCCAGGTTAACTATAATCTCGAGATAGGAATGTTTAATTTGCGAATTCTCATTGAAGTTTGTTTTCCTTTTTCTTTACAATTATATCTTTGCCAGTAAAATATTTAACTGTTCATTAACATTTTCTCGTATAACTAATTGTTTATCAAAAACAGCATATTGTTTTACGAATTGAACCTACCTGATTTGCCTGATTCAAATTTCAGCATATGTTTCAGGTCGTTGTTTTGGAGTGGCAAGAGGAATAAGAGTCGCCATGCCTTTAATTATGATCAAACTTGGTGTTATAGTTACCATCCTAGTTTTCCTGACGCTATTCTCACTAAAAACGCTAGGAATTCTCATCCTTTCAATCATGTTCAGTGCGGGCAACGTGGTTGGAAAGTTCGCATTGTGGAAATCACAACCTTCTCAGTCGCAGAGGCCGCAAAATATTCATTTCCATGTATACCAAAGCAGAAAAAACCTTCACGGGCAATCATTTCCTCATATCGAAGATCGAAATTCATTGGAAAATTTCAGTACCAATATGATAGTAAAGGAGCCGGTTTATCCCGAAAATTTATTGTCTTTGTTTAAGCAAAGTTTTCATCAAGCAAATAGTAGTCCGCGAAGTATAGAATCGAATTTGGATTCTAGAATAGATGAATTCAACACTTAATTGTTTCCAGGGCATTCGTGATAAGTGATTTGTAAATAATTATTTATTTATTTATTAATAAAAATGTTGAATAATTGTGTTATAAATTTGGGTTTTTCTATTCAGTATTTCCAACAACAAAGCATTGTGTTTGTACTAGTGAAATTTGAATATCTTAATTCTCGAATAAATAGATGTATAAAGAATAAATGGAAAATATAATGCTAACAAAACATTTTTATACATACATACATATATATATATATATATATATATATATATATATATATATATATATATATATATATATATATATATATATATATATATATATAGTAGCTGACCCGGCAAACGTTGTTCTGCCATATAAATTATTTTTATCTATTCATCTATCTGCCGATGTATATCTACCTATCTAACTATATATCTATCTAGATAGTTATCTATCTATCATTCTATCTATCTATCTGTCTGTCTATCCGCATATCTATCTATCAATTTATCTGACCGGGCAAACGTTCTGCCATATAAATTATTTTTATGTATCTATCTTTCTATCTATCTATCTGCCGATGTATATCTACCTATCTATCTATCTAGTTATCTATCTATCTAACTATCAATCTATCTGACCCGGCAAAAATGTTAATCTATTCTCAAACCGATTGTTATTTTCGATTGCCATCTTGCAGCCCTATTGCGGATCTGTGGATAAAATTTAAAAAAATGAAAATCGCGATGCAAAAATAGGGGTTGATCGTAGAAGGGTAAACAATTGAGAGTAATATGAATTTTTCTATTCTAAGTCATGACAAAATAAAAATGACATAGATTAGAAATAATTTTTTATGGTGGTTAAGTATTCTCAAATTTTCTAATTTCCCGCGCAATTTTCTTAATTTTTTCTTTCATAAGAACCTTCTTCTGACAATAAAAAACACAACAAAAAAAGAATTAGTGACATCGGTGCAGCCGTTCAAGCGTGATGGCGTGACCAAAGGAAATAAGGATTCATTTATATATATATATATATATATATATATATATATATATATATATATATATTATATATATATATATATATATATATATATATATATATATATATATATATATATATATAAATATATATATATATATATATATATTTATATATAGATATATATATATATATATATATATATATATATATATATATATATATCAGGGGCGGCTAGTCAAAGGAGGCTAAGCCTCCTCAATAATATTCCGTGTATCACTAATATATATATTATATTGAATAGTCAGCATTCAGCATATTCCTATTAATCAAAATCATATTATTTTATGCACCTACCTTCCTTTCAACCTACATTATATAATATAATTTATTAATTAAGATAGAAGGTATTTACATTTACTGCATTTCATTCATTTCAAGATTTGTGGCAACGCTGCGGAAAGCTTAGAAAGGTATATTCTCAACGTTCATTATGCCTGCCACAGAAAAGCAAACTCACACCACTTAAAAACAAATACTCCGAATGAATACTTCATTGAAATAGAAAACCAAAACACATGTACATGGCAACACCGATAAACTCCAGCCTTATACAATGTCGACCAATCACAACTATAGAATCTCCCTGACATCGAGTAAAGTCGTTGATTGAATCGTAGTATGATCGTAATTCGTATTCGTACTGTCTGAATAATGGACGCCGAAATCAACTCGCGTTACGCGTATTGTTTTAAAATGAGTGATTACTGAAATTAATTTCAAAAATTTCAATGGTGACTTAGTGGAATATTTGTTATCCCATAACTTTAGTGCCCTAAGTTATGAGGATAAAGTTTTGATAAAAACAAAAAAAACCTACCCCTGAATTAAACAATTTGGCGTAACAGCGTAACAGAAAACAAAACCGCGGTTTTAATACACGGAATTATGAGAGAAATCCTTGCCTAACCGGATCACAGGTAAAAAATAAATTATTTTGTTGGCAGTGTTTACTTTTTACTAGTGAAAATTTCTCTGTTTGGGGCCGCTGTTGGGGATTTGAGGATTTGAGGATCGGCTTCCGTAGAGCGCTCGTTTTCCATTCTTAAGAGAATTAAAACTTATTTACGAAATTCAATGAGCCAGGATCGTTTGAAAAATATAAGTTTGTTGTCTATTGAAAAGGAATTGGTAAAACTTTTGGCGAAAGACAAAAAATTTTATGAGGATATTATAGATCATTTTGCTAACGTTAAAGATCGCAGAATCCCGCTAATCTTCAAAAATATATAATAACTTTTTATTTGCTCTCACCAGCTGTTAAAAAATTCGTTAAGTAGGTAGGTAGGTACCTATTATGTGAAAGAAAAAATTTGATGAATAGATGAATTGATTAATTGGTTGAGAAGAATTTTTGTGAATATTGTAAATAGGAGTTGTAGGTCTCAAGGTAGACACTCGAAAGTGAAAACAAATTAATAGCTTAGGGTGCTTGTTTTACTTTGATTTTCTTTAAATTATATTGACCTTGAAATCCTAAAAATTTTCGGCTATGGTGTATTTTTAACACCTCTTGTAGCCTCCTCAAACCAAAACCTCACGAGCCGCCACTGATATATATATATATATATATATATATATATATATATATATATATATATATATATATATATATATATATATATATATTGTAAATTGTAACATGACAGGAGCAGTCATGCGCGTTTACAGTAGGGATACCTCAGAGTCGACTGTCCGCCCATAAGTTTTATCAGAGGTTTCTTCAGGCCGCCTTTCTTCCTTTAATCGTCCTGTTTCATCCATCCCTAATGCACTTGCGCATAAAAATAAATCCTATAATCTGTCTGAAGCACCTCATTTCCCGCCTCCCTTACACATATTTGAAGGAGGAAGAAACTGAGTTACTCTGGTAAAATGCTACTTAATATAGGTTTGATTTGAACGATTGCATTTGTTTTGAACCTGAATTTCCTGCATTATAGCTGAATATGATAAATTATTTTCTTCGATTGCTCGTAGATAGCGCTATGTGCTTCCTCAGTAATTTCACTGCTGATTTTAGTGCGGATCAAGAAGGAATTTTATAAATCACTCCTCCTATGGTGAACTACACCACAGAGATCGAAACAAATGTAGTTTATCTTGAATTTAAACTGATTCGCCATATTTCTCAATACCGGTACTCATATGATAACATGCTACCTTGAAATGTTAATGGATGTTTTTCAATTTGCGTGCTGAGTACTATATATATATATATATATATATATATATATATATATATATATATATATATATATATATATATATATATATATATATATATATATATATATATATATATATATATATATATATATATATATATATATATATATATATATATATATATATACCAACTGTCGTGCTGCAAATGAAGTTTTTAAATATGAAATGGCGAATGAATACCAGCTACCCGGCCAAGCGCGTTCTACAAAATTCATTTTTACAGCTGATTTTCATAACATAAAACTCTCTTCTGTGTGAAAGAAGCACTTAGATGTGCTATTATATATATATATATATATATATATATTTATAAATATAAATATATATATATATATATATATATATATATATATATATATATATATATATATATATATATATCACTGGGACACATGTAAATTCACTAATAAACAATTAATTTTATTATTTCAGGTCGATGTTTCGGAGCAGCTAAACACTTGAAAGCCGTTCTGCCAATAATATTGTTGAAACTTGGGGCTATTATAACGATTCTCGTCTTCCTTACCATGTTCTCGTTGAAAACATTGGGCCTTGTAATATTCCTTTCGTTTATCGCTTCCTCAGGGCTAACAAAAATAGGTTTGATAGGATCAAAACATTTAGAATCGTCTTCTAAAGGAAGTCAGCCACAAAATATACACTTACACTTTCAGCAGAATAAGAAAAGTCACTATTTAGGAGACAGTTACTCAGTCGATAGAGGAACAGATGTTCTTGCAGATAGACTAGCTTGGTATCAACAAATAAGTGGCAATGATCTTATAAATACACCTGATGTGGTTATTTGAGTCATGTATTTAGTGTTTTCTCTCTCGAATATCTATATTAGTTTGTTTCTCAAATGTATTATAGATAAAATTCATTCAAAAACTATGTTTCGTTACGAAATTTGCATTTTTGTCACTTTTGGAACTCTCAAAAAGAGAAGAATAATTTATTCACAAAAAGGTTAAAAACCTTGTAATGAAATGTAATCAGGTTTTGTTTAGTCATTTTTACCTCTTAATAGTTTTATGTTAATAAATTAAAATTACTGTAATAATTTATAACATACCTATATATGTATATGTATATATATATATATATATATATATATATATATATATATATATATATATATATATATATATATATAATATATATATAATATACTATATATATAATATATATATATATATATATATATATATAAATATATATATATATATATATATATATATATATATATATATATATATATATATATATATATATATATATATATATATATATATATATATATATATATATATATATATATATATATATATATATATATATCTATATCTATATATATATATATCTATATATATATATATATATATATATATATATATATATATATATATATATATATAAGGTAAGGTGGGGCAAGTGCGTTTTCGGGGTAAGTGTCTAGTAGCCCTCTTCTTTCCTGTAAAGCTTGAGTCAGAGAGCTACCATCTGTGGGTTCTGTTGCGAACTTTATAACCATAAAAACTTTGCCAGTAGAGGCGCTCCAGGGCAGTGCGCTTCAGTATTGGCGCGGTTTCAAAGTGACCATGTGGTTTAGTCTCGTGTGTCAAGTTGGAAGGAGTCTAGGTCATCTCAGTTGATCCACCACATTTTACAATTTTTTGCATATTTCTCATACTAAGTACATACTTTGAATATTGTAGTTCTAGAATAAAAGTTTTTTTTCATCTGAGTTAGGCTGTACTCTGCACTTACCTCAAAAAATTGAGGTGTCGGTGCAAGTGCGCTAGTCAACAGTGGGACAAGTGCAGGATGCTACGCACTTGCCCCCTCACGATTTTTATTTAAGAAAAATGGAAGAAGAAAGAGCAGAGAGAAGATGCTAAGACTTTAAAAAAGTTAATGACATGGCTGTTGGTGACTGGGTCATCGTTCAATTTTTGGGCAAGAAAACGATGAATGAAATTTGATAAAGATGAGCCAATGATATCACCAAAAGTTGTTAGGCGAGGGGAAGCTATTTTTAATATTGATTTATCTAGTTACAACATTCAGTGATGAATATTGTTTTACTTATTTCCTAGTTCCGTAAAAGTACCAAAAAAATTTTTTTTATTGTTGTATTGTAGAATTTTGAATTTTTCACATAATTCTGATACCCTTTTGTGAGGAAAAGTCTTGCGATTTTGTTGAATTTTCATGGTATAATGTTTGAGTTGTTCAATGGAAATGAATATATAACGTTGATCACATTTTTAAATTGATTTTTTTCTAACCACCCAGTAAATTTATGTTCGACAAGCTGTCAAACTCTGTATCTCAGAGAGTTATCCTCCGATTTGCAAAAATTCAAAAACCATTCAAACATCAGGAATCGAAATATCTGGTACTTGCCCCGTCGTGCACTAATTAGTCTTTGTAACGTTTCGAAGGCTGGGTTATGCACTTGCCCCATTTTATGGGGCAAGTGCATACTAGGGACCTTTTTTTTCTTTTCGTTTATGAAACATGTAAATTTCGATTTTTCGCGGAATCCTATGACACAGAACAATAAAGAAGTGGTAGAAGTTTCTTTTGCAAAACTAATAATCTCTCTAGCATAAAAAGCAGATTTTATGTAGCTGTTTAAAGGTGAACTCGACAAAATGTATAGCGCACTTGACCCACCTTACCTTATATATACTTTACATTTTTGTAACAAATTGAAAGATAAATAAAGAATGTAAATATAGTATTTTTATTAAAAACTATGATGTACAAAAAATAAATAATACAATATAAGGCACCTATTAGAAGGCTTTCATATATATAAATAAAATACAATGTAAAATTATCAAAATTTTTTTATATAAAAACGGATTTTGATTTGTAAGAAAATATTTCAACCATCCAATGGCTTTCTTATTAGATTTGTAGAAAAACTATAACTTCTGATATACAAAATTTTACAAAGAATTTGAACACTTTTTCCAAGGAATTTTCATACATATTTCTCACCTATTTGTTTATTATGAAAATCAGACATTCCATCAACCTATATTTGTAAATATATTTCAGATTAATCCTGTACATAAAGCACTGTTACCCAGCTCTTTGCGCAATATTAGCATACTATTCAACCCACTCAATTTCATAATCTAACTGAAATATATTGTAGTCAATACAATTGGTTTATTTCAAATGTTGAGTTCCATTTTGACATTACGTTAACGCTTATGATTGTAAAAAGATCATAAAACAAATTCAATAATTACTCAGGATTTCACATTCAATTTTTTTGATTGGGTTATGTTAGGGGTACCATATTAATATCAATGGGATAAAAATTAACAGTATTCAGCTCTATGAAATGAACATAAATAAATATTTTCACTTAAAAGCATTATTGCATTTTACTCTTCCGGTACAAATATTTAAGTCAACATAGAATTTCTGTAAGTGCCGCATTAGTATAAAATTTCAATAATAAAGTGTGTATTTACACTGTCATAGTTATGATGGAATATCTGACGTTTCCCATATGACAATTGTAGTAGGAGAGCCCAAGCGGGGATTTTGGGACTGTTAATTCTCCCCACCATTCATGAACCCTTAATATGGGGGCGTTCGTCTAGGGCAGCCGATCAGATTAATAAAAAAAAAATCGATCGTTCGAAAAACTCGAGCGCGTCAGATTAAGACAAGGTGAGTTAATTACATGCAGAAGAGTATGCATTTCACTAATCTGATGATTTGCACGTGGCATAAGGAGTAGACTAAAAAAGTTACAAAAAGAAAACGCCACCTTAACATTCTCGAGCACGGTTAAATTTGCATTTTGAAGGAAATATCACGATTTTTTTTGCATTTTTTAATATTGGCGATATCAAGATTCCTTCCGAATGTATCAAGAATGGAGGAGAGTCATTGCACAGACACCTGCATCGGCTTATCTCACTGATATGGAAAAATGAAACAATGCCATATGAATGGAAGGAAAGCATAATCGTCCCCATACACAAAAAAGGAGACAAAAGAAATTGCAGCAACTATAGAGGAATCTCCCTCATTAGTACAGCATATAAAGTCCTAGCCAACATAGTCCTGGAACGCCTAAAACCAATTATAGAGGAAAATATTGGGGACTATCAATGCGGCTTCCGAAGATGCAGATTAACAACTGACCAGATTTTCACCATAAGACAATTGCTAGAAAAATTCTGGGAATTTAACCGGGACGTACACCATCTTTTTGTGGACTTCAGACAAGCATACGACAGCATATTAAGGGTCAAACTTTGGGATGCAATGGCGGAAATGGGAACACCTAAAAAACTTATAAATATAACCAGGATGTGTATAAACGGATCTCGAAGTAGAGTTCGAATTGGGGATATATTTTCCGACCCTTTTGAGGTAAACAACGGGCTCAGGCAGGAAGACGCGATATCTCCAATTTTGTTCAACATTGCTCTTGAGAAGGTAATAAGAACCGCTGAAATAAGCACTGAACTGTTTGCTCGGGATGGCCCAAGACTATTGCTGGCCTTTGCCGATGATATTGACGTAGTGGGCAATACGGTATTGACGGTGAAAGACCTCTTTTCGAGGGTAGAAACACAAGCTGAGCAAGTGGGACTCAGAATAAACGAGGACAAAACCAAGTATATGCACACCAGTAGAACAGGAAGTAGATATAGGGTGGGCTAAAATGTTACTGCGGGGGACTACAATTTCGAGAGGGTCGTAACCTTTAAGTATTTGGGAACCACAATTACACAAGATAACAACTTGACAGAGGAAATTAAAGTCCGAATTCAAAGTGGAAACAAATGTCTCTATGCGCTAAAGCCAGTACTAGCATCGAAGAACATCTCACGAAGAACAAAAATAACAGTTTATAAGACCATTATACGACCGACTGTTATGTATGCTAGCGTAACCTGGACCCTGACTAAAGACAACGAACGAAGACTGAGAATTTTTGAGAGAAAGGTTCTGCGCAAGATTTTTGGACCGCTGCGAAGCCCTGAAACACAACAGTACCGAATAAGAACCAACCAAGAAATAGCAGAACTATACAAAGATCCAGATATTGTAAAGGAGATAAAGACAAGAAGACTGCAATGGGCGGGTCACGTACAAAGACAGCCTGACACTCAGATGGTAAAATTGGCTTGGGAGGGAGTACCAGTGGGACGCAGACCTTTGGGGCGCCCTCGAATGAGATGGCGGGACAACATCAAAACGGACCTAAGGACCATTGGGATAGAGTACGACCCAACATTGATGGAAGATCGACAGCAATGGAGGCAAATAGTACAGTCGGCCAAGACCCACCCTGGGTTGTAGAGCCATGGAGTAGTAGTAGTAGTAGTAGATGAGTTGTGGTCTCGTACGGTCACCCCCACCATGCAAACCGGCAGATTAACTTACCTTCGTTATCAGAGACGATGTGGGGTGTATAAACTATGAATATCTGACGCGCTCGAGTATTTCTATAAAACGATTTTTTTTTACATTTTTGAAGATCTGCACACGCCCCCCCCCCATTAAAATGGCATACATCATATAACCTTTATTTCGTCTTAGCATCTAATCTTCACAATCCAAAAGGTCCCCACGATGCTCGTGTAAATCCCCATTTAGCATCTCGGGCTCCCCTACTATTGAAAAACGAAAAAGGCAAGGAACATTCTCAATTTCAAACCGTCCATTCTGACAAATTCGTGCGATCATAACTTCGTTTCGTGCCTGAACTGCCTCCTCAGAGGCCTCACAATGGCAGGTGGAGGATTGCAGTCGCTCTCCTCGTCGGCGGAGTCCACGTCGCCGTCGCTGCTGTTTGTCGAGGCGACGGTCTGCACGGGCCTGCTCAGTCTCTGTCTTCGATAGTATTTGAACTCTCTTGGCAAAGTGTACGATCTGGGAAGACTTAGCTGACTCTCGAGATCCGACGGGGCGTGAGGGCCCGGCATCTCGAGCGTCTCCGGCTCGTTCACCGCGCAATCACAGTATAAATATCTGACAAAACAAAATAATGTTATTAATTCATCTACCTAACATAATATTTCATAAGTGATTAAACTAAGGAATTTATGAAGTTGTTTCTTTTCACCTACGCTAAATGACTGAGTTGTCATATGTTTTTTTCTTTATTGGAATTAAATCAGTGCCAGATTAAGCCAGCGCGGGGCCTGTAGCTAATTCGGCCAAGAGATCCTTAGCTTGCTTTAGATTCTCAAGTTTATGGTATTAAACTCAGATTAGAGAATAAAACCGAAAATGTGTGTGCGTGACACCCCGGAGCGGCTATGTAGGAACACGTATAACTGTGTGCGTGTAATTATACCAGTTTTTGAAATAAACTTCCTATATTTTTTTTATTACTTTTACAAATCAAATTGGTTGGCTTTTTTCAAACTTTGGTAATAAAATAGTTCAAACATATATTATTTTAAATATTCATTAACATTAACAATCAAATTCAAATTTATATTGGTGTAAGTTAATGATATCCATGATACTTGTGAAAGAGCTATTTGAGTCAATGTGCCTACGGTCACAAGTGTTGGTGTTACAATAATATGGTGGAATGTAAACTGATGCAACTAAAATACAATGTTAGACTAACTATGTCAATCAATCATAGAACCTTAGCAACCTTATTCTGCACTATTTTCAATATTGCCATTTAGTTTTCAAATATCAAGAATTAATTCCTAAAACAGTACAACTCGAAAGACAATTTTTCTCAAGAACGGCACACAAGAGCTTTTTACAGTTTTTTACGTTGTGCCAAATATAATAGCGTTCTCCATTGGCAAAACTGGTGCGGCACTGAAACTCGATTAGTTCTGTCACAAAACTGCCCTAGGGCAGTCCCAATGGATCACAAATTTTATAAATTCCGTTTCGGGTTTCGGTAACACTACAGCTGTTTGTTTTTTGAGGTTATGTTAGTTAAGTTCCGCTTTTTTATTTTTAATCGTAAAATTGAAGTTTTTCTTTGTTTATGATATGTAAAAAAATTACCCAAGAAATAAACCTTCAATTTGAAATTAATAACGACTTAGTAACCCTTTGTGTCCCTATTGATGACTGGGATACGCTTTTTAAGTTGACAACTGAGTATTTTTATTTAAACTTTTTCTGGCCAGACTGCTTCTTGAGAGAGTGTGTTTTGATTACAGATTACGATGAATTTACCTGTTCTTACATTATTGATTTAATAAATAATGGTATGGTTTCATTGAAAGAACCAAATATTTATAGAATGGAAGGTTTTGACAGGTAGGTTGTATGCTAAGGTAACCATGCAGTCAGTAATTTACCTTGTATAAAGTGTATTGATTCACTGATTAAGATTTTTTTCTAATTTTGATCTGTAAAACTTTATATAAGTAATTATAAAATGCAATATATTTCCTATAAGGTGATGAAATTAACTATTATTATATGTTAGCTGAAAAAACTGGCAAAACAACTAATTAATATTATAACTCTTGAAGTACATACATTTATTCTCTAAAAATTGGTTCAAGTAACTATATAAAGTTTAAATCATTCAATAACAATTTTCTGGATTATTTTCACACAACAAAATGTATATTCCATTATATTTAACCGTCACGAAGCAGTACAGGAATAATTTTTTATTAGATCATGGTAAAACTTTATAAAATTATTAATTTAAAGTTCTCAATATTAAGTATTCTGTTATTCTTTCAAATCAAATAACTGCACTGACCCCGGCACGAGCTCTCGTACCTCGTGCCAAAAAACATGCACTCAGTTCAATTTCTATTGCCCTAGTTTCCCAATGGATCAAGAACCCTCACACTAAGCTTACCAATGGATCATAAAAATTGCACTCAGTGCGCACTAGTTCTACCAATGGAGAACGCTATAAATGTACTTCAAATTCTAATAGTTTAATAGTCAATAGAATCCCATTTTCTTTGTTTGGGTTTTACGACTCTATGACAATATCAGGTAATTTCTCTGTTAGTTTTGCAGTGCTACCAACTTGCGTGTAGTGCAGTGCAAGTAGAACAAACACATAGATTGTGCGGCCAGGAATCAATTTTCAGAAATGTGGTACAACTTTAAATTATGGTAGTATTTGACACTAACGTTTCTCGTGCTAGGTATTATACAACCTATACCTACGATTTAACGTGACGAAATCGAGTTTTAGATTTTCAGGTGGGAGTGCTTAAGCGTATAGCGTATTAGGCATGCAAGATATTTTACGCTTATCTAAACTTATTTTATTTTACTGTCAGACAGGCGTTGGAGCGCGGAGCCCCCCAATTCGCGGGGCCCGTAGCATTTGCTACTCTTGCTACGTGGCTAATCCGGAAATGAATGAAATTTCTTATCACATGTTACACTCCAGACACTTGGCGAATTGAATATAGGCCTAAAACTTTGTCCCACGTGACTGACACGACAGCGTTACTAGGACTGCGCATCAGCTGTATTGGTATATGCTAATTGTTCTTATTTTATCAATAAGGAATTAATTGTGAGAGCAATTCAGTAAAAGTTAAGGATAGTGATGATGATGTAGGTATGCAGCAGTATATTTTTATACATTATGTTTGATTTTAAATTGGAAAATTGACTATAATTTTTTTAAATAATCTTATTTTGGATGGATTTGTCCGTTACTTTGTGATGATACATTTAATCTATAATAAAGTTTAAACTTTAAAATAAAACACGCTTGGCTTATATATCACTATATAAAAATATTTAGATACTGTATTTAGCAGTAAAGGATAGTCGACATGTTTCGAGTTATGAACTCATTATCAAAACTGACTGCAGGAGAGTATTACATCTTATTTAATAAAACACACAAAAGCAAAGGTGACACCTGAAAATCAATTTGTTCGTTTACAAGGGGTAATTTACTATTATGGGCGGAACAACAATTGGGTTTTGTTAAAAGAAACTTGAAGTCATTCTTGGTCAATAATAAATAAAAATCTAACATCGGAGAAAACAGTGGTGTTTACAAAATATTTTGCGACGAATGTCCTGCTTTCTATATTGGAGAAACAGGAAGGAAGATAAACATTCGTGTTAAAGAACATTTTACAAAATAAAAATACCACTGGCTTCTCCGAACATTGTATAAAATTTAATCATTTCCTGGATTTCAACAAAATCCAATATATTGCATTCAGGTAACAAAGGAAAGCGCCTTGACCTTCTTGAAATAAGTTCCGCCCATAATAGTAAATTACCCCTTGTAAACGAACAAATTGATTTTCAGGTATCATCTTTGCCTTTGTCTGTTTTATAAAATAAGATGTAATACTCTCCTGCAGTCAGTCTTGATAATGAGTTCATAACTCGAAACATGTCGACTATCTTTTACTGCTAAATACAGTATCTAAATATTTTTATATAGTGAAACTTAAGCCAAGCGTGTTTTATTTTAAAGTTTAAACTTTATTCTTTATGATGTTTCACCAAGTGATTTGCGCGAATTCAATCTCAGTTATTTAATCTATAAATGAGAAAAACTTACTTTATTTTTTATCACTATTTTTATATAAATCTTTGCGACTTTCCACTTCGCGGGATACATATATTATACAGCTCCTTTGGCAGATTGTTTCATAATTTTAAATTAGTTCACATTTTTATAATATTAATAATAAAATGATTGTGTTCATAACTTGAAAAAATTATTAATTACCATTCCCTCATTAATTTTTTTAAAATTTCATCTCGCTCAAATATTTTTCCATTTAAATAATCTAAAATGTTTTCTCATTTAATCATTCTCCAACCTTGATAATTAATTTTATGGTGCCAGCTATTTAATACATAATTTATAGCGAAAGAAACATCGTTTCAACTGCGAGTACCATGACACCTCTCTTTAATTTTAATGGATTTGCGAAAAAATTTATGTAATCACCTGGGAGTCAGAAGTAGTTCCGGTGTCCGGCACCTGGGCGCTCTTGGAGGAGGCCTACGGTTCAAATTCACTCCGTAACTAACCAGGTTGTTGAGGGAAGCCAGGCTCAGTAATTGGGGCTCGACGTGCTTCTTCTCTCGCGGAATTGGTTGTCGGTCGTCCAGGTCGACACCTTCAGGGCCCACCAGCTTGCCCTGTTTGATCTCCTCTTCGATTATTTTCAGTTCAGCAAGTTGTTTCTGTTTTTTCTCTTGCAGTTTCTGATGGATGTTCACCCGCGACCCTGAAACGGACACATGTTAAAGTTGACATATTCATTTCAGATGATTTCTATCAAAATGAATATCGAAAAATCCAAATGAAATTAAACTATTTCTCCAATTGTATTCAGAAAATTTTGAAAAAAATTTCTGTTCAATTTTTGTACCGTAAAAACAAATTAAAGTTGTGATAGTAAAATGACTTCATAAAGTATTCTTTTGTTTTCTTCAGGCTAAGTTTAAAAAATCAATAATAAATATTTGAATATCTGATTTATTTTTGTTAGTAAATCCTTTTCTACACTTTAACAAACTAAAACAAAATGAATGAATTACTCAATTACATTGATTTTATTTGGTCTTTGCTAATCTCCAATTTCTGTTACCTAATTAATAATATCTTTTGCTATATTTAGAAATTTTTCAATATTTATTTTCCAAAATTAAAATTTAACTCACCAACGCTGCTGCCCTCATTTTCACTTGATGAAGGTAAAGGTCTCCTCCAAAAAGGAACAGTCATGGGAGATAACATAGGGGGTGGCACAAATGTCGTTGGTTTCTTTTTTTTCCTATATAGTGCAGCTGCAGCAGGGCTGCTAAAGCGACAATTGAATACTCCAGGAGGAGCAGCAGGTTTTTCTAACAATCTTTTGACATGAAAAAACTTATAGTACATAAGCATAAATATTATACCAATAACAAAAAGAACCACTGTGAGAATAGGCACTAGTTCCCAATGGATAGGTTTATTAAACCAAACAGCAGCCAACCATGCACTCACTAGTAGAGAGTTCTCAAAGAACATTATAACATAAAAAATCGTCATAGTTCTTCCATGAGGTTTTTCTTGAAGGTTAATATAAGCTAAAATATAAATAGCTGCTATTAAGGCACACAGACCGAGTTTACTTCCTCTCTGCCCATGAAAAGGGCTCTTTGGAGACAATAACCATAAAAACATACATGCCCAATGTAAGGCAAGCACAAGAAAGATCCATGACTTATATGTTGCAGCATAAGCTGACAAAGCGAGAGCTCTAGCAGTTACAGTCCCAGCTCTCCATAAGAGTTGAGATACTACTCCAAACCATGTTAATACAAGTCGATCAACACTTTGAACATGTTTACTAAAAGATGCTAAAGACCAACAAATTGAAAACAAGGACAGCGAGGCTGAAACTGTTAAAAGGTCAGATGGAGGTCCTTCTCCTCTATTTGGCAATAAACTTAATTGTAATAGCAACATAGGAGCTGCTTGCACAAAACCATGAATTAACCTTAATATACATAAATCTCTTACTTCTCTCTTAACACTAGTCAATTGCACAGGTACTAAAAGACGTGAATATCTCCACAAAACTCCGAGTTGTGTGAAATGAAGTACAATTACAAAACATCTTGCCCAACCATTTGGTTTTTTGATTAAATACCAATATAAAGAAAGCATTTGTGTAACTATTGCGGTTATTATACAAGATCCAAGGGCTGTGATGAATAAGATAGTCAAGTTTCTCTTATGTAATTCGTATATGACAAGAATATCGAACACGAAATCGCAGAAATATGCAGCAAGTGATACTATGTTGAAGAGAAGGTCACATAATGGCAAAAATTCTGCCATGTCTTCCTCTGAATGTTCACATGCTGAAAATTAAAATTCTTGTAAGATTTATTTTGTATAAATTCATTCAAAACTTACTTGTTTGGATTACTTCAATGGGCGACTGCCCAAATTCCTAACCTCCTTTCATATCTTCAGTTAATTATTAAATACTCTTCCTGTTTTTAATTTTATCTAATTAACTTCAACTGAGACTATACTTTTAGTTATCATTATTGGAGATCGTTTACGTTAAAAACTTTCAAAATAATATAACAATTCTTAAAATTATTTCAAATATTGTTTTAAATATTCTCCTGAACCACTTTACCACCACCAACACGTTACAAATTTTGACGTTGACGTTCTGTTCTGTTGGTAGCATTGGAATTTGGAATTCTTCGATCTTCGCTAGGGGCGAAATAGTTTGTGGCTAAAAAACCGTAAAGAATGTAAATAGTTATTTATGTACCAAGTGCGTTATATAGATATAGATCCTTATGCCCTGAGGGAAACATTCGGCCCGAGGGCCTCTGGCCCGAGGGATGAATGTTAAATGAATGTTAAAATGACAAATATATATATATATATATATATATATATATATATATATATATATATATATATATATATATATATATATATATATATATATATATATATATATATATATATATATATATATAAACTCTTGATAATTATTAGCAATAACAGGCTGGTTGAATCTTGAAAAACTCGATTTTAATAAAATATTGACGTTCCACTATGATATTCGTAATTGAAATTTCTTTGACATTTATTGATTTAAAAAATTGAAAAAAACAGGGCTGCTTAGTATATGCTATTCAGTTCAATATTAACATTCAAAATTGTTATCACCAGATGGTAAGGGAAACCAAAGAAACCCTCACCTACGCAATGTTTGAAAATAATAATAAAAGGGTACTATTTATCTAACAACAAAGAAATGAGTCATGGAAAAACATTAAAGAAGTGGAGTAGAATTATCGGTATATATATATATATATATATATACCTATATATATTTATCTATATATATAAATATATATAGATAGATAGATAGATAGATAGATAGAAAGATTTATTCGTTCACATGAGATCCATAAGGATATTGAACTCGTCAAAATACAATTATCATAATACAGATTATTGTCAAAAAATATATAGGAATTAAAAACAAACTATTATAGACATATAAATACAAACATTAACAAAATATCACAGTCATTTACATTGTTAAAATATTGTCCTCAAAATATTCATTAAGGGCATAATATGCACTGGAGGCCAGGAATACTTTTAGTCGTTTTTTTGAATTGGTTTAATGGTCCCGTATTGCTTGAAGAAGATGGTTCCAAATCTTCTTAATCGAGAATTCGACATTTTTTTGTAGGTACTGATATTTGTTGGAGGACGACTGAAGGTTGTTTTTATGCTTAGTATTATAATTGTGTTCAGAATAAATCATAATTTTTTTTATAAACATTGAAGTCTCTAAAATATATAGGCCTATGGCGGTCAGTATTTTTTTTGTATGAAAACCGGTTTGCAGCTCTCTTTCATTCGCAATCCACACATACTTCTCAGGCATCTTTTTTGTAGTATTAGTACCCTTTGCATACACGACGTATTTCCCCAGAAAATAATTCCATAAGATATCTTTGACTGTACAAAGGCGTGAAATGCCAACATAGCAACATCCACACTCACTGACATAGACAGTATTTTTAGAGCATAGTTATGTCTAGCTAGGCCCAAACACAATTGTTCAGTGTGTTATTTCCAGTCCAGAGTCCAGCCAACAGTCAGAAATAATATATATATATATATATATATATATATATATATATATATATATATATATATATATATATATATATATATATATATATATATACGTTGTATTCTTCTTTCATTCTGAGTTTGTTGAATCTCGTTGAAAAAGTTATGAATCTTGTAACGAATAGTTTTTACCTTTCAATCACTTGTTATTGCTAAGAACGAAACATAATTTAATATAAATAATATATAAATATATATATATATATATATATATATATATACAATTTTTTTTTTATTTCCAAGTTAACTATAAATATTTTTTTTTTATATTTCGTGAATTCGACTCGTATAACTATGAGTATTTGAAATGCCATAAAGAAGTAGTATGGGATAATCCAGTTATTTACTAATTGATATTGGAAAAAAAAGTAAATTTATACTTATTATTGACAGGAACTGTTAATAAATAAGAATAACTAAAATTTTGAATGGCTATATATTATTTATCTCATAGACAGTATTCTGAAGGATTGATCTTTTTTTTTATTACGAAGTTTTTTTAATTATATTTTGTTAATTTAATTATTTTTCATTTATATCGAATTTTATTGCGACTTCTCGGTTGAATAGTCACATCCATTTGTGACTGAAGAAGGAAAAACAGTTAGGCATACCGCATTCCATTTCGATTTCATTGAAAAGATTTTTTCATGATAAGTAATCCCCATCCCCACTTATAAATTGTTGGATGCTGGATGTAGAATTCCATTAATTCCAATGTAATTCTAATAGGATAGAGTGAGACTAGAGATACACGAAGACGATCGTTCGAGTTGGTGTAGGTTAAATCCTAATAAACATCAACAAAACAAATGGAACCCTGAATTTTTTGCTGTGATAATGAAATACCCAAACTTTTGAAATTTTCTTAAAAAATAATTCATGCTTTGAAATGTTTTTTGCATACAATTGGCGGTATACCCAATTGGCAATCCGAGAATCAAATACTTTGGCGACATGGACCTCAGAACACTTCTCAGAAACAAAGTGAACAAATTAAGAGGTAAAATATAATAATATTTTTTATTGTATTCAATAAATTGAATATGTTATTTGTAGAAGAAAAATCATCGTCTACCGAGAAGACTGAAATTGAAACTGAAGAAGAATATTTTGAGAAGTACCTAGTAGAATTTGGTATAAAGTCTAAAGATGAAAAATTGAAAATTCCAAAATTTTTCAAGAAACCTCCAAATGAAAAAGAACCTTTACTGCAACAGCTGCGCGAAGAAAGTGCTTCACACCTTTTGAAAAGGAGAAGCAAAGACCTTATTGATAATAATGAACTTAAAGAACTATGGATCCTTCTTGATCAAAATCAGAGTTTTGCTGAAGAACAACTAATGACATATTCAGATTTCAAAAAAGTTGCTTCAGTAGCCAGTACAAAAGTTCAATCTTATTTTACACCAAGTGTGTTTGCAAAACTTCAACAAGGTGATCCCCAAGGTAGAATTTTTACAATGTCTTTATTCAATTATGTTATGAGGAAGGTCTGGTTAATACAAACAAGAATAGGACTTTCTTTATATGATACTCTGGGACAAGGATATTTGACAGAAATGGACTTGGAAAACTACATCAGCGATTTACTACCTACAATTCCCCAATTGGAAGGTTTAGAAAAATCATTTCATAGTTTTTATGTGTGTACTGCTGTCAGGAAGTTCCTTTTTTTCTTGGATACAGTACGATCATGTCGTGTTAGAATTTTGGATATACTAGCTTGTTCTTTTCTTGATGAACTCTTAGAATTGAGAGACGAGACTTCCAGTAAAGAATCTATGGAACAAAATTGGTTTAGTGCCTCTTCAGCTTTGAGAATTTATGGACATTACCTGAATTTGGATAGAGATCATAATGGGATGTTGAGCAAAACTGAATTAGCTAGTTATGGATCTGGAACACTGACCCAACCTTTTCTAGATCGAGTTTTCCAAACATGTCTCACATATGGAGGGGAAATGGATTATAAAACATATCTAGACTTAGTTTTGGCGTTGGAAAATCGGTCAGAGCCTCAAGCCATAGCGTTTCTATTCCGAATTTTAGATATTAAAGATCAAAGGTATTTAGATTCATTCACTTTGAATTATTTCTTTCGAGCTATCCAAGATCAGATGAGAGCTCATGGGGCTGAACCAGTTTCTTTTCACGATGTTAAAGATGAACTTTTTGATATGGTAAGGCCAAAACATCCAGAGAAAATTACTTTGGAAGATTTGTTAATTTGTGGCCATGGTGACACATTTATTAGCATCCTTATTGAGTTTCATGGATTTTGGGCTTACGAAAATAGAGAAGCTGTTACTGCAGAACCGGCACAGGAATAACTCAAGTGAAATTTTTATTTATTAAGTTGTATTCATTTATATTTAATTTGTAACAAAAATATATTTTTTCGAATATGTTATTTTATGTTCATAAAGTTTGAGCAAGCATAAGAAAAGTAGGTATTCAATTAGATTAATGAGTTTGCTTATAACTTGTGGTAAAATCCAATCAGAGGACCATATTTAGTAGAACTTTAAATTTCTATGGTTTGGTTAATCATCTTAAAAGTCAAAGTAAATGTCTACTAGTTAGCTTTGACAGCTTATGGGCTGATCCTGCTCATTAGTTAAAATGGATTTATAAGTAACCATTAATTTTGTATTATGTTCGTAAAATTCTAAAGTAGTTCAATAGAGATACACCGTCCTTGTACTTTTGCCTATGGACCAATAAAAACTCAAAACTAGTAATTTTCAAAGCATAAAAATGAGTATCTACCAGAACAGTAATTAACAGTTTTTCCCTAAATTAATAACTCCTTAAAATGAATAATTCCGACGTTTTCAACGACCTCACTTTGTGAGTAATGCAAAAATTACATGAAAAAATATTTAAATCGTTTATTACTTTTAGATATATCACGCCAGAAAACTTCTACATAGAACCAATTGGTCATGATCCATTAGTTATTATAGACAGAACAACCAAGGCGTTAACTGTGCAGAGAAATGTTGGTCAAATACCTGCAGCTAACAGCAAGAAAGATTTTTGTGGTTTTTTAGGAACTATAAATCTTCTGGCAGGCCGTTATCTGGTGATAGCAACTCAAAGACAACTTGTTGGATATATTGCTGGTCATGCAATATGGAGATTAGCAAAAGCTGAACTGGTCCCTTACTGTCGAAGTACACTACACTTAAATCAAAATCAAATTGCTGATAATAACACACATTTACAAATGATGGAGTTTGTGCTTTCTACCCCTAATATATACTTCAGTTATTCATATGATTTATCACATACCCTTCAACGTCTACATGACATAGGTCCTGATTTTTGGACGCAGTCCCTTTCTGTTCGGGCAGATCAACGTTTTGTCTGGAATGGCCATCTTTTAAAAGGATTGAAAAGGACAGATTTGAACAATTTTTGTCTGCCACTAATACATGGATTTGTTTCAATAAATCAATGTAGAATTAATTCCTTAGATTTTATGTGGGCTATTATATCTAGAAGAAGTGTCACACGAGCTGGTACAAGACTATTTAGACGTGGTGTTGATAGAGATGGTAATGTTGCAAATTTTGTAGAAACTGAACAGATTATTGATTTCAGAAATGATCGTGCCAGCTTTGTGCAGATCCGAGGTTCAATCCCTTTATACTGGAATCAGTTACCAGATTTAAGATATAAGCCACCTCCAACAATTATGGATATTGATCCTCAGGAACAAAGTTCGGCCTGTGCAAAACATTTAGAAACCTCATTGGCTATATATGGAAAGCAAGTGTTGGTGAACTTAGTTGATCACCGTGGTGCTGAAGGCACTCTAGAAGAAGCTTTAAAGAATACTGTGAAGAACTTGAATATAAACTCTGTGAAATATGAACCATTTGATTTTCACTCAGAATGTCGTAAAATGCGTTGGGATCGCCTTTCTATACTTATGGATCGTATAGCTCCTGATTTGGAAGAACATGGGTTCTTTTTGATGTTAAGAGATGGTTCACTGTCTTCTTTACAGGAAGGAGTATTTAGAACAAATTGCATCGATTGTCTTGATAGAACTAATGTTGTGCAAAGTATGCTTGCACACAGAAATCTTGAGATTGTTTTAAGGAAGTTACAGATATTGGGTCCAAGAGATTCTTTAAGTAAACAGATCTCGTTTGAAATGCTATACAAGAATATATGGGCAGATAATGCTGATGTAATCAGTACACAGTATTCAGGTATGAATATTTATTTTTATTTTAGATAAATAATAATTGACTTTGACTTCTTTCCTGTTATTCCGCTTCGAAACATAGGGTTTCTACGAAGCAGCGCACCTGACTCTGTTTTTGGCCATTTCTTTAATTTCTTGCCATGTTTTACCGGTTGTTCTGATCTCTTCATCTATTGTTCTTCTCCAGCTCGTTTTAGGTCTTCTTCTTTTGCATTTGCCCTGTGGATTCCAATCTAGTGCTTGTTTTTCTAAATAATAATTAGTAACAATTAATAAATTCCATTTTTTGCTTTTTTTTTTTGAAGTAAGAAAATTGTTTAAAGCTCGTATTGGCACATAATGTTGATATAATATATCAAACAGTTGATTTTGTTAATCTGTATCAAATTCTTAAATTTGTCGTGGTTTATCTTGTTTGCTGCGCAAGACACTTATAGGTATCATCCGCGTCCCCGCTGACAGTGCGGGTTTTGTTTATTTAATATGCAATCAGCGTTGATCGAGAGTCCACATACCCAGCTAGTTACCCAAGTGCTTAGCCAGTATTTATCCTCTGAACCCTACCCACACTACCCCTCTTCCATAAATATCCTGTCTCGCCCATCCTTAATGCACTTGTACATACAAGTGTATCCTCTCATCTAGCTGAAGAAGTTCATCCCCAAAACTCAACGCACGCCTCCCTCACACATGCTTGAGGTAGAAATGAAACACGCACAATTATCCATTTGTTTGCCCATGTCTTGACAATAATTTGAAAGGGTACAGATACAATTCAACACTACGAGGGCTGTCCAGAACGGCCTGGTTTGTGCATAGCGAAATGCATTCTAGAATACTAAAAAAATCTATTGTGCCATATAGTTTTTTTCAATAAACAATCTATTTTTCATATTCCATTTCAGCAGTTTCATCTACGTATATATTTATAACTATTTGTGTCGATGAGTCTCAAAATATATTTACGATCATAATACTCACACTTTAAAAACAACAAACGCACTTGTTTATACGAAAGTATTCTGTGTGGAGGCCAGCGATGGAAAAAGCGTTTAAACCAGTTTGTCTTTTGACAGCGGTGGATGAGCGTTTTGTGCCCTCGCAACAGCTACCTTGAAGATTATTTATTAGTTGCAATATTATATTTATTATTAAAAGAGAATAAGGAGCCTAGGCCAGTGACCTAAATAGCTCTGATACATAATTTAAAAAAAAGTGCGTGCGTACAAAGTACACATGTCAAAAGTGAAACTTCTTTAGGAAACTAATTTTTAAATCTCTTTTCTTCTAAAATTAAAGTTTAGAAAAGAGAATTTATGAAATATTTTTATTTTATATTTTTTGAAAAATAGTGTTTTAAATTCTCAAATAGCGAGTGGCAAATTGAAATGCCACATGTTATTTGTAAATATTAAAATTTCCTAACCTTCAAACGAATTAACATAAAAAATTATAAATTAACAAAAAGATAACAAATATACTACTTATTCTGAACAACTGCTTAGCATAGGATGATTTACAAATTTATCACAAAATGTTCATTTATAAATTTAACTCACTATAAATAGTACAAGACTTTATGCGACAGAATTGCCATCTAAATTTCTTATTATTTTAACTACTAAACGAATACATCAACAAATAGCGTGTATTTTTTTCGATCTCCCTTTCTCTCACTCGCTTTCTCCTTCCTCTCGCTTCAACAATAAATTTATGTAAAATATACTTGTTGACCATAGTCAATCTTATATATCACATAACATGAACAAGGAAAATTCTTAAATAATTTTAAAGTATCATACAATCTGTGACACAAAATCTGCATTCACAATATATTTGGCTATTCGAATTTAATAGTATAATGCAATAATTGTTGATTAATAAGTAAATTCGGGAGATTTGTATAAGAATTTTAAACAAATTAATATGCATTTCCGAATTTACATAATGAAATGCATTCAACTAAATCTAGAAATTGAGTAAAAGTATGATTTCAAATCAGAGATCGACATTTTACATACTGGAACTTATATGGATTTATAATTTGTTGCATTGGAAGGCTTGCTGCAAAACCAACTATGGACATTTATGATATCAGCTCGAAATTGGTCAAAGCCGTCGTTGATGTTATAGTTTCTCCTTTAACTGATATATTGAACTCTTGTCTCCAGCAGGGCGTATTTCCTGACAAGATGAAAATAGCAAAGGTATGCCCAGTGTTGAAAAATGGAAGTAACACAGAAACAAATAATTACAGACCGATTTCCATAGTTCCCACATTCTCCAAAGTACTTGAAATGATAATGGCAGATCAATTAGTATCATATATGGATAAACATAGATATTTTTGTGATGAACAGTTTGGATTTAGAAGACAACGTAGAGCTGTAGACGGTATAGAATCCTTATGTAATTACATAGTAGATGGTTTCGAGGAACATTGCTTAGTTTCTACCGAATTTTGCGATCTATCGAAAGCTTTCGATTGTATGTTCCACCATATATGTATCGAAAAACTTGAGTACTATGGTGTAAGAGGGGTAGCCCTTGCAGTCCTTGCACTGTTCACATCTTACCTTGCTGGAAGAAGACAGGTAGTGAATTGTTGTGAACTTAAAACCAAAACAATGATTTTCTCATCATCCCGAATGCTACCTTCAAGTGGAGTAAAATTTCTGGGCGTTTCTCTAGATAACCGTCTCACATGAAAAGATCATTGTAGCAGTCTCAGTGAGGGATTACATAACAGCATATTTGCTATTAGAAGGGTTAGGCAAATCATCAGCCAAAAAGCAGCAATAACTGTATATTATGGACTTTTTCACTCCAGGATGCTATATGCTATAGAGCAATGGGGGGGTTACTTGTCACATAAAGCAGATTTTAGGGGCGCAAAAGGAGGCTCTTAGGGCCATTGATGGTGTGAACTCGCAATGCCACTGCAAGCCAATATTCAAAAAACACAATATATTGACTGTTGTAGCTGAACTTATACTAAGGCTAGTCATGAATATTGTGAATAAACCTACCATGCATGAAAGAAGATCAGAATGTCAACCATATGGGATCACATCTAGTGAAGACTTCAATATTGAAAAAGCTAGATTATGTACAGGCAGGAGAAAATATGAAGGAGTTAGATTATATAATAGAATTCCCATTCAATGGAGAAAACTCCAGAAGAGGATCTTTCGGAAAACATTGAAACATTATCTTCTGGAAAACCCACCATACAGTTTGGAGGACTTCAATGTGAAACTCTGAATTGATTAGAGTGAACAATTATTGGAATTTTATATTGTATGTTATTTGTATCTTGACTTTGTTATTATGTAACCAAATATACTATCTATCTATCTATATGGAACGGTCATGCAACGGTCTCAAGCTGAATACCAACAAAACACAAACACTGACACTTGGTAAAATGAATAATGTGGAGAACAGGAAGAACTTGACCATACTGGGAGTTACTTTCAGCGATACACTCACCTGGCGGGACCATACCACTGCACTATCCAGAAAACTGTCAACAGCCATATATGTCATGAGGAGAATAAAAGCTGTGGCATGCCCGGTATCTGTAAGAATAGCTTATTTTGCTCACTTCCACTCTGTAGCAGTTTATGGCATATTGGTGTGGGGCTATGGGTCGGATATGCGGAGAGTGTTTCTGAAGCAAAAGGAGGCCATTAGGGTGCTAAGTGGCGTATCCTCAAGAACCAGCTGCAGAGATCTATTTAAAAATCAGAAGATACTTACTGTTCCAAGTGTGTTCATCATGGAATGCCTGAAGCACGTCCATGGCAATAAAGACAAATACCTCACCAATAGGGATGTGCACGGGTATCATACCAGAAATAGGAACGCACTGGCAATGGATTACCACCGGATGAAGAAAACGCAAATCAGCACAAATTACGTGGCCTGCAAGGTTTGCAAAAGATGTGAAGCACTTCCTGGTTGAAAACTGCTTTTACTCCGTAGACGAATACTTAGATTTTAAATTTTTATTCATGTACATGTATTTTATTGATGGCAAAATAAATGAATATGAATAATATGAACTCTAGGTTCCATTTATGTAGACAGTTCTACAAATCCTTTTCTTTGCTTAACAATATCACTTTTACTGCTTTCATTATTCCAAGTACATATCAATAATATCGTACGATAACGTCGTACAGTTACAAGCTATAGTTGAACGCTCTATAGACGCCCCCACTGAAGGCTCCGTAAAACGCTATCTCGCTGAGGCCTCCTAGTATTATACATGGATGCGAAATGCAAGTCGGTTCAAGAATAGTATAAACTATATTTTCAAACATTTTACCTTTTCAGGAACTGGAGCTTTGAAGACAGATTTTACTAGAACTGGAAAACGTACAAAAATGGGTGTACTACAAGATGGAGCCAATTCTCTGGTAAGATATTATAAAAACAACTTTACAGATGGTTTTCGACAGGATGCAATCGATTTATTCCTGGGTAACGCTGATATATTCACTCCGTTGAGGGTGGAAAGAGGTTGGCGATACGTAACGTTCCCCTCAGTACTTCTAGTAGCTATGGCGATGTTTGTCGCATCTGCAGTTTTTCCACAGAGATATTCAACGGAATCTCTCATGTGTCTGCTATTTTGGGGTTCAATGGTGACTGCCACGGTCACTACGATTTTCCGCTATGGAAAAGAATTCATCGACAGACCTCGTCTAACACAGATTTAGCAGTTCTAGTCATTTTATGCTTGCGCTTTACATTTATTTTCTATTATTTGAAACTATTGTATATTTACTAGAGCATTTTTTGATAATCATTGTGCATGTCTTTCAGGTGTATTAGTGATATTCAATTATATTAGAAGCAATTATGAATGGTTAACTGTCAATAAATATTTTAACATTTAATAAAGAATATTTATTCAATTCCATATTATCCAATTTCCAAGTTAATATCTATGCTAAATATTATGCAAACATTCTCTTGGGTCATACACTTGCACTTTGTATCTAAAGTAAATTCTTATCTTAAAAAAAAATATTTACAATATTGTCAAAAAAAAATCCTTTGAAAGATGTAAATATTTTGAGTGAATATTCAGATGTATAAACGCTTGGATATTACTGATCAATTTAGACTTATGCATGTTAAATATTTGATGGATTTCTCCTAACAAAATATAGAACAAACTAAAAAGCTATTGATTTTACCGTAACTAATACTGAAAAATTCAGAATTACAAACATGAATCGAAATTCTCATTAAGTTATACGGACTTGTAAAATAAATATACACAAAGAAAAGTCACCTAAAAAAAGGATTGAATATTAGTACTATTACGAAACAAAGTAAATTGTTTCTCATTTATAATAATACGTATATAGTCTGTCCAGCGACCGTTGGCGTGTACGTCACCAATTGTATATGGCGTCGATCGTGAACACTGTTGCCAGACGTAATAAATAATCTTAAATCTAAATAGCTAACCCAATTTTCAACAAAATGAGATATCTTGCATGATGGACATGGCGGGGATTTTGAGCGGTAAATTCAAATTGACAATTATTCCCTACCAGAAGTGTCTATCTATATGGAATCCATATTCATCGATCGATAAATCAAACTTAATTACAAAATCTTCTAGGTTACTCGGCGACTGTCAAACGAGAAATGCCGATTACCGGCGCGTTGGTCGAGAGGGTCCGACAACATTGCAAATTTTTCAATTAAATGACAACTTAACAAACATTCAACTTATTTTCATTACTCGGAATGTTAGTTTTTCTTGAGATTTACATACGATTTGATATGTTATGAACAGAATATTTGTCGAAATGGATGATCCGGTCACTATCACCATATAACTACTTTTTCAGAAAATTACTTACGACAGATATGAATTTTGACCATTTCGAATTTTATTTATTTGGGTAGGCAGCCTTGCGTCGTTATTTGCGCATGACTGTGACGTACACGCCAACTTAGACTGGACAGACTATATCAGCAACAAAACCAGTTATATGTGAATTGAGTTAGTTTTTCTGGTATGCTGATTGATTTCTTAGTTTTACTTCATACAATCCTATGCATCAGTCAAGTAGATAAACAATTCGCCTAATGAAGTGAAAACTATATCAAATTAAAATTTGTTCAAATCTGAATTGAAAAAATACGTATACCCAATAAAAAAAATCTCCTGCAAAATATTACATACTCTGTACTAACAATTCATTATGAACAGTTTTATAAATGGTTTAAAAGTTACAAAGACTGTGAATATCTCAGTATTCATAATTTTCAGAATTTTTTTCCTATTACTGTAACTCAAGGAACGATATCATGAAAAAAGTTTGATTTTTCAAGCAATTGCAATATATTGATAGTCTTAAGAAGTGGAATGATTTCGTAATAAACATCTTCAGTTTAAAAAATGGAAACAATGAATAATTTATTAAAATACATATTGTTTACAGAGCGCTCTTAAAAACGTTGCTTTCCTTAAATTACTCGCTTCCCTTTGTATTTCCTCATTATTACTTGAATTAATCTCCAGCAAACCCATAACTTGAATAGCGCATTTTCGTCTCTGGAACTCTCCACGTTGGTTGTGCAAATGGATCAGGTATTCTAGAATATTTATGTCCCAAAAACAGTGGTAATAAGCGTCTACCGCGTCGCTGCCCATCTTAGATTCTCGCAAATAGTAGAAAGCTTGTTTATAGTTCGGTTTTTCAAGAAACTGATACAACACAGCTGCTTGAGTGTAACAGTTCAAAGAAGTGCAGCACTGTATAATACGTAAGAAGAGATCGTCGTCGTGGGGCACCGGTAAGTTGAAGTAGTCAGTTTGGATTAGAAGTGACTGCAGGAAGTACTTTACAGCTATCTTATAATGATCTTTGGCTGAAAATACAATTAATTAATAATTTAACCAATACAGAAACTTCATATAATGAAATTATACTCCTATATTTATAAGACCAAAAATTGAGTATTTACAATGTACTTCGCATTATGTCATCAGAGGCAAACGTTTCTGCCTTGTTATAAGCTTTCTTTAGGGACGTGGGTATCGGGTACGTGAGGGTCAAGAACTCTCAATGGAGTGCGACATTTATAGTGGTGTGCCACAGGACTCAGTACTGGACCCCTACTATTCATTGTATAGCTTAGTGACTTGTCTCCAGAACTGAATATCAATTACTAATCCCTTGCAGCTGTCAAAAATATAATCTGCAAACTATAAAAACATGGACTACGACCTGGAAGTTGCTTTTAAATGACTCAAAATCCATGATTCTCCATATAGGCACAAATAACTCAAAACAGGGTTATTTAGGACATTTAGAACTAACTAGAGTCCAAAATCAAAGAGGTTTGTAGTTCTTATAGCAGATGATTTAAAATGGAAGCAGCAGTTTGAACAAAAGAAATTTTTTTTTTTATTAACAGATTGAATTCTCGCACATCACTTGGTGAAACAACATAAAGAATAAAGTATAAACTTTAAAATAAAAAACACTTGGCTTATGTTTCATAATGTTATGAAACATAAGCCAAGTGTTTTTTATTTTAAAGTTTATACTTTATTCTTTTTTTTTATTATTTTGTCTTACCTAAATTAACATCCCCCATTAATTTCAACCATACAGGATTACTGGGATAAAACTGTAGTGACTGGGTAGTGATCTGTGATAATAACTCGCAAACAGATTTTGTATTGTACGATTGTGAACTGGAAGAAAATCATTATTAAATTATATTCTGTAACATAATGTTTTCATCAGATTCTAATAATACTACTTATTCATATATTCATTTAAAAAAACTAAAAAATCATAACGTAGAAATTCCAACAAAGAATTGTCATAATTTATAATCAGACAAGATTTATTATTCAACTAACATATACACATAAACAAGTATCTCATCAAGTGTATTCATCTTTATCCTTACTTATTTACGGAGTTGGGCCACCAATCCACCCCTTCCACCGATATCTGTTGGTCAGCTTTGTATGAATCTCTCAGTATGTTGTATAGCCTAGTCAACATTGATATCAAGACAGCCAAAGCAGTAGAATCCCTCAAGTTTGAGAAGAGAGACATTATATTCGACTTTAAGCTGGCCAATTGGACATCTTGATAGACGTTGCCTTGATTACCTCGTTTTTGGTTGAAGTTTGAAACGAAAATTGGTAAAACTGGAAAGATAAATCCAATATATAATTACAAATTTATAAGTCTAAGACTATATATTATTATATATTCACAAAAAGTAGATTTTCACACAAACATACACACACACACATATATATATATATATATATATATATATATATATATATATATATATATATATATATATATATATATATATATATATATATATATATATATATATATCAGGGGCGGCTAGTAAAGGAAGCTAAGCCTCCTCAATAACATTCCGTGTATCACTAATATATATATATATATATATATATATATATATATATATATATATATATATATATATATATATATATATATATATATATATATATATATATATATATATATTGAATAGTCAGCATTCAGCATATTCATATTAATCAAAATCATATTATTTTATGCACCTACCTTCCTTTCAACCTACATTATATAATATAATTTATTAATCAAGATAGAAGGTATTTACATTTACTGCATTTCATTCATTTCAAGATTTGTAGCAACGCTGCGGAAAGCTTAGAAAGGTATATTCTCAACGTTCATTATGCCTGCCACAGAAAAACAAACTCACACCACTCAAAAACGAATACTCCGAATGAATACTTCATTGAAATAGAAAACCAAAACACATGTACATGGCAACACCGATAAAGTCCAGTCTTATACAATGTCGACCAATCACAACTATAGAATCTCCCTGACATCGAGTAAAGTCGTTGATTGAATCGTAGTATGATCGTAATTCGTACTGTCTGAATAATGGACGCCGGAATCAGCTCGCGTTACGCGTATTGTTTTAAAATGAGTTTGATTACTGAAATTAATTTCAAAAATTTCAATGGTGACTTAGTGGAATATTTGTTATCCCATAACTTTAGTGCCCTAAGTTATGAGGATAAAGTTTTGATAAAAACAAAAAAAACCTACCCCTGAATTAAACAATTTGGTGCAGCGTAACAGAAAACAAAACCGCGGTTTTAATACACGGAATTATGAGAGAAATCCTTGCCTAACCGGATCACAGGTAAAAAATAAATTTTTTTGTTGGCAGTGTTTACTTTTTACTAGTGAAAATGTCTCTGTTTGGGGCCGCTTAGGATTTGAGGATTTAATTCTATACCTAGTTGAAAGTGAGGAATTTTTCACCGATAAAGTAACTTTAAATACAGCACGCGGATTAATATCTTACTTACAAGATAAGGAATTTATATATTTTTAAACATCTTTAAATTTTTTTTTTTTTTTTTTTGAAAATAACTTTTATTTCATCAATAAAAATTTACAACAATGTATTATAACAATCCCAAATCAGTGCCAAAAGCTCTGGCCTCGAGATAAAATATTATAAGTATTCAACAATATACTATTTTTCCATTTGTTTTTCTTAATATTAATTTACAGATGACTAAGGTATACTTGACAGCTAATTGCAAAAATATCACATTTTACTTTATTCTATTTCCAGAAAAATTCTTAGGTTTTTAAGGAATACATTGTAGTTTCTTATCAATCTTAGATTTTCTGGTAAAGAATTATAAAGTTTAGACGCACATTTTACTGGGCTATAAAGCCCCAGATTTATCCTATTAGAGTTTACATATAGATTATTTATGTTACGCGTATTATGGCTATGTATTTCGTTGGTAAATGTTATATTTGTATTACTCTTTTGTTTTCGTAAAATTATTTTATGCATAAGTTTACCTTGCTCAAGCATCAATATCTTGTCCAATCTACAGAGACACAGTTCACTGTATAGGGTATCTGTACTTGTAAGTATATCATAATTGAATAAAATTTTTAGGACTTTGTTCTGTAAAATTTTAATTTCATTAAATCTAGTTAAACAACACGTACCCCACACAGGCAGTAGGTAGCGCAAATGGGACAGAAAGAAGGCATTATAGACGTTCATTTTTGTTTTAACTGATAGGTAATTTCGACATTTATAGATAATGGGAATCATTGGAATAATTTTGTCTTTAATTTTGTTCAAATGGTTCTGCCAATTGAGCGATTCATCGATAATTAACCCAAGATATCTGATTTCGGTAACCCTTTCTAGATTTGTATTGTTGATTATAACATTTACTCTATCGATCCGCTTATTTTTTTGCTTGAAGAGCATATATTTAGTTTTTTCAGCATTGATTTTCAGCTTATTGCAGAAGAGCCAGTTAAGATATAAGTCGAGATCTACATTAACTTCTTGTATAAGTTTATTAACATTTTCTCCCGTGTATACTAATGCTGTGTCATCGGCAAAGGCAAAATATTGGGCTTTAAGGTTTGCACATTGAAGGCTTAAAACATATAAGGAGTATAAAAGAGGGCCAAGGACAGAGCCTTGCGGAACTCCATAGGAATTTGTTAGCAAATCACTATTCACATTGTTTAATTTCACATATTGATATCTATTACTCAAATATGATTTAATAAGCGTAAATATAGGTCCCCCAAAGCCCATGATAGAAAGTTTTTTAAGCAATATGTCTATACTGACCACATCAAACGCCTTGCTTAAATCGACAAAAACAGCTATAACAATTTTCTTTTCATCTAATGCCTTACAGATGTAGTTAACAAAATCAAAAGTAGCTCCCAAGGTGCTACTATTTTTAATAAACCCATATTGGAACTTATCAAATGAAACATTGTCATTTATAAAAGATGTCATCCTTTTTTTTATAACTTTTTCGATTACTTTTGAAAAAACGCTAATAACCGAGATCGGCCTATAATTACTCATACACTTTGGATCGCCCGACTTATAAATTGGAACTACCCTGCTCTTTTTCAGTTCTTGTGGAAATATTCCAGTGGTAAGTACCTTGTTTATTAACATTGTTAACATTTTTAAAATAAATTCCCGTAAATTTATAATATCAAAAACAGTTACTTCATCATACCCCGGTGCAGAATAGTGTTTGAGTTCCGATATGGTTTCATCAATTTCAACCTCGTTTGTGAGTTCTATACTCATTACCTTTTTACATTTGATCTCTTCAAACTGTCCATTTAAATTCCTCTGTATAATGTCTTCCGCTAACGATTTCACTATTTTTTCACCTATATGTGCAAAGTGTTCATTCAAACTATTTACAATACTAACGTTATCCTTAACCTCCATTCCCTCCACCACCAATGAATCAATACAAGTTGAACCAGGTTTATTCAGAAAAAAACTATTAACAAATTTCCACTTAATTTTTGAACAAACATAAATAGTTTTTCAAATCTTACAGCACAAGTTTTCAGATGTAATTTACTCACGAAATCGGCTCAAGTTTCTTTTGGAAAAAATTTCAGAATTTCGTGCAGAAGTTTATTTTAAAAAACTATTTTCTGTATTTCAAATTACTGATGATACGACTCAATTTAGCCCAAAACGAAAGAAATTCAGTTACGCAGATATGGAGCTTCACTATAAGCAAATATTTTATGAAATTTTGGATACTATTAGGGGTCAAATAGAAATAAGGTTCTCTGATTTGAAAGAACTGCATTTCTTCGACTTACTCAATAAAAATTTGTTCACCGGATTTTCGGCTAATTTTCCAGATAACCTTCTGGAAAATTTATGTCAAAAATACACTTTTTTTGATAAGGTGGCCATAAAAAGTGAACTGTGTGTTGTTTATAATGACAATGAAATTTTGGGGGAAAATGAAAATCATGTGAGGACTATTAAATATCTTTTTGATAATGATTTGAATCAAGAATTACCCCAAGTTTATAAACTCTTATGTCTAATTGTTTCTATCCCGGTGATATCGGCTTCCGTAGAGCGCTCGTTTTCCACTCTTAAGAGAATTAAAACTTATTTACGAAATTCAATGAGCCAGGATCGTTTGAAAAATATTAGTTTGTTGTCTATTGAAAAGGAATTGGTAAAACTTTTGGCGAAAGACAAAAAATTTTATGAGGATATTATAGATCATTTTGCTAACGTTAAAGATCGCAGAATCGCGCTAATCTTGAAAAATATATAATAACTTTTTATTTGCTCTCACCAGCTGTTAAAAAATTCGTTAAGTAGGTAGGTAGGTACCTATTATGTGAAAGAAAAAATTTGATGAATAGATGAATTGATTAATTGGCTGAGAAGAATTTTTGTGAATATTGTAAATAGGAGTTGTAGGTCTCAAGGTAGACACTCGAAAGTGAAAACAAATTAATAGCTTAGGGTGCTTGTTTTACTTTGATTTTCTTCTAAATTATATTGACCTTGAAATCCTAAAAATTTTCGCCTATGGTATATTTTTAACACCTCTTGTAGCCTCCTCAAACCAAAACCTCACGAGCCGCCACTGATATATATATATATATATATATATATATATATATATATATATATATATATATATATATATATATATATATATATATATATATATATATATATATATATATATATATATATATATATATATATATATATATATATATATATATATATATAATCTACATTATATAACAAAAAATAGGCGTATTTCTTCTATTCACGAAGATTTGCATGCTTACCCAGCTAGAAACAAACATAACTTCACATCGGCCTACCGTCGACTCGAAAGGTGTCAAAATGGCCCTAATTACGAGGGTAATTTTAATTTTTTAATATACTGAAAGTGGCAGTTACCAATGAATAAATTCAAAAAAAAGTTGGAACAGATTTTGATATCCAATGTGTTTTATTCAAGTGAAGAATACTTTGAGTATTTCTGACAACAGATATAGTCTTTATTTCAATTTTTAGAAAAATTTATAAAATTGAATATTTTTTATTACTTCAATATTACTATCGAGTGAATGTCTTAGTATTTAAGTGTATTGGAATTTTGTATCTTAATGACTTATTGAAGAATGAAAGAAAACTTTATTTAGCCATTGCTATACGATTTACAATATTGTCTTCACTCATACATATATGTTAATATAAGTTGATATACCTCACTTCATTATATATTTACATATATTTTTATTAAACACATACAATTTTTTGACTCCTTTATTTCCTTTGGCAGATCATTAAACATGCTTACTTCAGCGGACCCGGCAAACGTTGTTCTGCCATATAAATTATTACTAACTATCCAAAGTGCTATTCGCGAAAATATAAATTCGCGAACCCCGATACATACTAAGCCCATTCCTGCCTCCGTTGAACCGTATGCCTATATCGCGCCCGGTCATCGAACCTTGCCGCCGCTAGAACCTCGCGATTGTGCGGTATCGGCTCGTTACTACGACGCGATTGGATCCAATGTAAAACATTCCAAGATCAACAACAATTTATAATTTAATTAAATAAACATTTACGAGTGGACTGAATTGTGAATGTCCAGTCAGTAGTTCAGTCAAATACACACGGACAGAAGAATTATATATATATATATATATATATATATATATATATATATATATATATATATATATATATATATATATATATTACACCATAGGCGAAAATTTTTAGGATTTCAAGGTTAACCGCCTTATAACTTAAAGAAAATCAAAGTAAAACAAGCACATATAAAAATATTAAATAGGTGCCTATTCGAGGAATTAATCAATTGTTGCCCAGCAAGAACCAACGGGGAGGTGAGACTTTTTTCTTGCCAGAAATAAAATAGGCCCCTCCCAAAACTAGATTAAAATAAAATTCTTGTCATAAAAGTCAAACAAAACTTAATAAAATAACAAAAAAATAAAATAATAAAATATACATTTAGACCTAAACAAAAAAATTTAAATAAATTCTTTGGTATAGACATCTATTTTTATATAGATATAATAAAAACATTGTCGTTTTGATAATAAAATTTATCTATTTCATGAATTTTATACTTTTATGAACTCGGAGGTTAGGTTAGTGAGGTTAGAAAAAGTCAGGTCAGCTCCTTCTTCTTCTATTTAAAAACCTGAAATGGGCTAGCTGCTATGGCTATTTTGCCCAATACAAATCGTCTTGGGCCGGGTCTCTGTTACCAGAGCTCTTGGATTATACCAATACCCGGCTTGCTTGTTTCAAAATTTTATTTTAAACACTTATTGTTCACCATATCACATTACATTTATTGTCACACACGTGGTTTTGATTAACCTCTATATCAGGTCAGCTCAAGTTTTTGAACAAAAAAGATGACCCAGCGACAAAATCTGACTTCATATTCGGCTTTTTCAGGCCAAAATAAGCTATAATCCGAAATTTCAAGAAAATCGGGACAGTCTGTTGTATTATCGCTAATTACCATAATTCCTGCATAAATGCCAGTGCCAAAGAGAGACATTTTCCCTAGTAAAAAGTAAACACTGCCAACAAAATAATTTATTTTTTACCTGTGGTCCGGTAAGCCAAGGATGTCTCTCATAATTTCTGATATTAAAACCGCGATTCTGTTACGCTGCACCAAATTGTTCAATTCCGGGGTAGGTCGCAATGTTTTTATTAAAACTTTATCGTTTTAACTTAGTGCACTAAAGTTATGGGATAACAAATACTCCACTAAGTCACCATTGAAATTTTTAAAATTAACTTCAGTAACCGAACTCATTTTAAAAACAATACGCCAAATTGAAACCAAAACAAACTATTTTCGTCCATAACAAGTCAACGGTCCATGTCCAACGAATTCACTCGCTTTTACCCGAAAGCCTATAGTTGTGATTGGTCGACATTGTGTGAGACTTAGGTGCAATCGGTGTTGCCATTTACATGTGTTTTCCTTTTCTATTGCAATGAAGTATTCATTCGCAGTATTCGCACCGTTGTTTGCTTTTCTGTGGCAGGCATAATGAACGTTGAAAATATACCTTTTTAAGCCTCTGCAGCATTGCCACAATTCTTGAAATGAATGAAATGCAGTAAATGTAAATACCTTCTATCGTAATTAATAAGTTATATATTATATAATGTAGGTTGAAAGGAAGGTAGGTGCATAAAATAATATTATTTTGATTAATATGAATATGCTGAATGCTGACTATTCAATATAATATATTAGTGATACACGGAATATTATTGAGGAGGAGGCTTAGCCGCCTTCGAATAGCCGCCCCTGAATATATATATATATATATATATATATATATATATATATATATATATATATATATATATATATATATATATATATATATATATATATATATATATATATATATATATATATATATACATACGATAGGTAGAATTTCTTGTGCTATATTTTATATATTTAAGGTGCAATTTTCTTGGGTTTAGAGCACATTAAAATTTTGAATATATTCAAAAAGAAAAAGACTCTATAAATGACAGAACAGATCTGAAAAATTTAACGAAAATTTACCATAATATCCTTAAATAAAATAAAACCTATATGGAGATGACATCTGTGATTGTAAACGTAAAACATAATCGAAATGAAATAATAACTTCCAATACCACATTTATTTATTCGTACAAGCGCACAGATGGCATCTCAGGTGATCAATTGGAAAACTATATAGTCAAAAACAAAACAAAGCAAATTAAAATTGACAGATCCAATGTATTTTATAACGTTGTTTTAAATAAGTAGATGAAATGTAGATTGCAGATAAACTAGTAAGTTAACGTACACATAATGAAGAATTGTGACTGATTTTAAAAATGTATTTTTAGATGTAAATGTCCCAGCCATACCTGTGATATAATCTTGAAAAAGGCTTATATACGCCGAAACATATGTCGATTACAAGTAATAAAATCTGAATACCTAAAGTTTCAATGTGCTCTAAACCCAAGAAAATTGCACCTTAAATATATATATATATATATATATATATATATATATATATATATATATATATATATATATATATATATATATATATGGAAAACAGAATTCTTCGTGTTAACGACACACGTTCGTGGCAATAAAATGAAATGAACTAGGACATTTATTTGAAACTAATCAAACAAACCTCCTAGCGGAGCTGGCTATAAGAGTTCACGAAGCATCGAAATATCAACATCTACCCCAGACGGTAATTGTTCGAAATGTTAATTTGATTATCACAATCGATGGAAATTGATAGACAGACTGTTTCGCCCTTACCGGGGCTCATCAAACTAATTTCAACCTAATTTTCAAACTAATCAAACAAACCTCCTAGCGGAGGTTTGTTTGATTAGTTTCAAATAAATGTCCTAGTTCATTTCATTTTATTGCCACGAACGTGTGTCGTTAACACGAAGAATTCTGTTTTCCATTCATTGCTACCTGTAAAAGGTATAAAATTTGAGCGCTTGTTACTTGCGGCGGGTGAATGTTGAATTACATCAAAATGGATGTATCAACTGTACTCTTGCTTAGCGATTATAGTAACCACCTTCGGGTGTCAGGACGTAAGAGTTTCGTTGCCGAAATGTTTTCTTCTATTCTGAAAGATGTGGTTCAATTGTTTCCGACTGGTGGCGCTGTGTCATATTTATATGTCATGGAGTTACTAGAAGAAATATGTATGACCGTTTGAAATGTTGGTTTGGTTATCACTCCCCGTGGATGGATGATACTGATGAGCCCCGATAAGGGCGAAACAGTCTGTCTATCAATTTCCATCGATTGTGATAATCAAATTAACATTTCGAACAATTACCGTCTGGGGTAGATGTTGATATTTCGATGCTTCGTGAACTCTTATAGCCAGCTCCGCTAGGAGGTTTGTTTGATTAGTTTCAAATAAATGTCCTAGTTCATTTCATTTTATATATATATATATATATATATATATATATATATATATATATATATATATATATATACAGGGTGTCCCACCGGGAAAGAACGCGATCTGTATATGGAAAACTACACATAGGAAACTTTTGAAAATTTGACAGTATAGTAATGTTAATAGGATCAACCCGACTAAAATATTTTCAAGATGGTGGCACTTCCGGTTATACCGGAAGTAGATACCAACTTGCTTATTTTAAATTGGATACCCTATATATTGATACATTTTTAGATTCTACGAAAGATTCTAGGCAGATTTTATGTATTATGTCCTATACCTAAGTCTAAGCGTTTTTGACATATTTAGGTTTATATGTCAAAAATGACGATTGCAAGCCGTAATATAATTATCAATTGTTCCTATAAGGAATCCTGTTTTTCTTACTTTGGGTTGGATTTCTAGTTGAAAAGGACTTGCTTTAATAGATTCTGTATAGTATTTGGATAACTAATTATACAGGGTGTTCGAAAAAAAAAGATCTAAAATGAGATTGAGAAAACTGACATAAATCAATTTTTTCAAATGGAAACTCCCCATTTTTCTTATTTTGTAGTATTTAGCATTTAAAAAGAAGGTAACTTTGTATAAAGTTATCTATACCTAAAATTTGAAGTTTTCGAAATATTGCCAATTTAATATTTTTATATGGCAATTTTGCATTTAATCGTTAAACAATTAGATCTAGTATAGCCACGATCGTATTTGACATTTCAAATCATCATAATGGCACCCCGGTTAAATTATACAAACGAAAATTATTTAAACTTTTAAGGCTTATCTAAATCATTTTCATTTAAATGCTGCACTAATGAAAATATGGATAGCATAGGGATGATATTTGTGTTTCCGTGAAATTCTTAGAACTGACGATTTAGATAAGCCTGATTCTAATGCTATCTGCTTTGAAGATTTTGTTGGATATGCTTCAAAATATCCCAAAATTGCTATTTCAATATTTTCATTGTTAACAACTGGTTTCTTTTTGTACACTTATGCCTTCACGGATCCAAATTTCTTGAAGTGGATTTTGTTTATGAGGATATCGGGTCGCACATGTATCACATGTTCTTGAAATAATTTATCACATTGTCCATAAATAATAAATAAGTTTAAATAATCTTCTATACAGATGTGGAGATAACGACCAATATATAGATGAACAGTTTTAAAAGGTTGTTGGTCGGGATGATTATTAAAAGCGTCGGCAAATCTTTGAATTGGTTTTCTTTTAATAATCATCCCGACCAACAACCTTTTAAAACTGTTCTTAAATAATCTTCGTTTGTATAATTTAACCGGGGTGCCATTACGATGATTTGAAATGTCAAATACGATCGTGGCTATTCTAGATCTAATTGTTTAACGATTAAATGCAAAATCGCCATATAAAAATATTAAATTGGCAATATTTCGAAAACTTCAAATTTTAGGTATAGATAACTTCATACAAAGTTACCTTCTTTTTAAATGCTAAATACTACAAAATAAGAAAAATGGGGGGTTTCCATTTCAAAAAATTGATTTTTGTCAGTTTTCTCAATCTCATTTTAGATCTTTTTTTTCGAACACCCTGTATGATTAGTTATCCAAATACTATACAAAATCTATTAAAGCAAGTCTTTTGCAATAAGGAATCCACCCCAAAGTAAGTAATACGGGAGTCCTTATAGGAACGATTGATAATTATATTAGGGCTTGCAATCGTCATTTTTGACATATAAACCTGAATATGTCAAAAACGCTTAGACTTAGGTATAGGATATAATACATAAAATCTGCCTAGAATCTTGCGTAGAATCTAAAAATGTATTAATATATAGGGTATCCAATTTAAAATAAGCAAGTTTGTATCTACTTCCGGTATAACCGGAAGTGCCACCATCTTGAAAATATTTAGTCGGGTTGCCCCTATCAACATTAGTATACTGTCATATTTTCAAAAGTTTCCTATGTGTAGTTTTCCATATACAGATCGCGTTCTTTCCCGGTGGGACACCCTGTATATATATATTATAATGTATTGATAATGTTTTGTTGTTGAATTGTAAGTTCTTTTTGGAAACACTATGTTTTTCCACTCCACTCACCTATATCCCATAAAACCTTAGGAAGTTGAAGCTGCATTTTTTTCGTTTCATTCCCTCTCCTCTGTTCCTGCTCTTCTTTCGCCTTGTTCTTCACCCATTCCTGACAAGTTAGCGCTATGGCGGAAGCGATTTCCGAAGAAGATCTTCGCTTATCGAAATTCACTAGAAACTCCCATTTTCCAAGATTCAAGAGACATATCACACAGTGTTCGGCTATTTCTGTTCGGGGCAATATCGTTTCGTTGCTTTGAAGGCACGATTCGCAAGCGTTGGACAGTTCGTTTTTGTCTGGAACATATTGAAATAACTATCAGGATCAACACTTGATCCAAGGTTTATAACTACAAAAGCCACCTTCTGAAAGCGCTCACGGGTGCAAAAATAACAAAAACATCGATCACAATTCCAGCTTTTTTCCACCAGAGGAAATAGTTTAAGAACTTAGTAATGCCAGTTCACTATCTCAAATTGCATATGTGAAATAAATTTGTATTTATAATTACTTTTATTATTGTCAATAATGTTACTTCATTAATGTATAACATTAGTAGGAAATAAAAGTAATAAGGATTTAAAAAAAACAAATACAGGCTGCACACTCTACAAAAAATTTTGTTTTAATAATAATTAATATTCTCTTTATTTCAGATACCAAACAGTATATAAAACACTATTCGCTGCAAAATTGTTTCAATTACACTTGAATAAATAACAAACTTATTTTATTATTGTATTATAATTTTTTGAATATTTTTATCTAATAACAAATCTTTTAAAAAATGTTCATTCAGAAAATAATAATTCTTCAACTAAATAGTTGTAAAACACCTCAGCATCATTTCTGAATTCTTCTGCTTAAAATCTTAAAATTTCCATAATAAGATTTCAATCTTTCTCTAAATCATGTTTTTCATGGGTTTTAAGGAAAAAAACTACCTCAACGACATTATACTGATAAAGTATTGATTTTCTAATTTCAATGTGTAATGTGAGTGTGTATTTATCATATTTTGATAAAGAACGTATTTCCGGCTTAGTTTGAATAGAAATGGTTACTTTTTTAAATAATAATTTTATTCAATTTTTTTCCAACCCCACAGAGTAAATCTTTCAAATATAACATAACATTAAATATATAAGCTACCAATGTACTCATTTACCTATCATGCTTTTTGGCCATTCATGTAGTAGCTGTGCAATTTGAATTAATAGAATCTCCCATTTTATCATCTGACTCAATTTTGAAATGTTACTCCCACTACTAACTTTCAACTCATCCTCCAGGGTTTGAATCGATCTTAATGACAATTCCCAATTTGTCGCCAACATCTGTTCTTTCGATTTTGCCAACATCACGTAAGCAAAATCTTGCAGGAACCCTATAAACAAAAATTATTAAGGAAATTCTATATCAATCGGCATTTATGTGTAACATTAACCTCGTTTAAGAACAAAATTTTCGTGAAAATATAATCGGGTATTGATAAAAAACATTTTGATTTAAAATTTCAAAAAAATCACCTCTAAAATCATACTTAAAGAAAATAAGTCGCCCATCCAAGTACTAAACGAGCCCGACACTGCTTAGCTTCAGACATTTTCAGTTTGTCATAACAGTAATTGACTAGAAATTCGCCAATAGATTCAGTATAAATAAAAGCACTATTATATTTTAAACATTGTAAAATAAGTTAAAATAAAAATAAACTGAAATATTCTTCAGAATAAATTTAATATCGTGGACTTCTACTTCCAGCAACACAGATCCGTTGCATTCACGAAGTCGATACCAATTAAATTCTACATATCTAGAGCTAAGTTGTTACACATTAAAATTATGAAATTTTTTTTATTGATCAATGAACAAACGATACTGACCTCTAGATAGTGATTGTAAAACGCTCTGTAGTGGTATTGGTAATTCCCACAATGGATTAATTCCCCATACAGAGGTTCCCAAATTATTTAGAGAAATCGTCATGAGGACCTCCCTTATAACTTTTGGATCATAGGAAGCAATTAATTTTTGCTCTAATTGTTTCAACTCAAATTTGGGCTTTCCTAAGGAAGAACAAACTATTAAATAAGATGTAATTGGATCAGAAACTAAATTGAGTTACATAAATTTAAATAATGGTAAATACATGTTAAAATGATTTGATTGTAATTAATATCGAAAAATGTCCATTGTTCTGTAATAAAATATACAATTTAATTTATTCACACATAATTGAGAAGCTCATCCACACTATAAGACGTGTGTTCCTTCAAGAATTTCACAAGTTTATTGCAAGTACTCAAACTGTTTATTGCGCATAGTTGAATTTTTATATTAGTCTCCAATATCCAACAGAACTTATTGAAACATTTAATTCCTAAATATAGAAAATGGTTGATGAATTGCATGTGATTGGTTTTTGTATTGTATGGTGTAAATGTATAATTTTGTTTTTATAAAATCTGTATTCATTATCTTTTATATAAATTAATTACTGCAAATTGAACATGCCAGACAAGGTTAAGATTTCAGATTTTATATAAAGAGACATACATGGCTCTTAAAATTATTTTCTGAGCTATGAAAGACTTATCAAAATGTGAAGTCCCAAAATATCAACCCATTCCGCACACAGTGTTGACTCAATTAAGCCACAATAAAGAAAGTAAAATGATATTAAAAATTAAATAATAAGAAAACAACTTGTCTAAAAACCACAAAATGAAAATAACTTTTTATTCGACTAGTTTCGCCTGTTACAGCATTATCAAGACTGAATACATAATATAATATAAATAATATAAACATAAATAATATAAATATGAACTACCACAGAGTTGATTCATCGTCCATCGAATTTATTAAAGTAAAATGAAATAATAATGAAGAAAGTAAATTAAAATTTAAAAAAAACACTAACATATAAACATTTAAGAAACAGACAATTTTAACATTGACGAATAAATGCAGAACCAATGTAAACTAATAAGGTAAACAGGTATATACGAAATCACTATCTGTTGAGCTCATAATGTAGGTGTCAGGGGTGGATGAAACAATGATAAAAAAAAAATGCTTACTTCTCTTAGTGAACTCAAATAAAACTAGATCAGAGTTATCAAGGGACAAGCTTGAAGGAATTTCTAATTCTTCATCAAATCTCTTCATGTATCTAATATCCGAAGGATCAAACATTTCAGATAATAATGGATTTGACTGAATTTGAACCAACAATGTTGATATCTCATTTTTCACTACAAGTTCCATCAACGTTTGCTTGATAAGTTTTTTGTCTTCTTCTGAGAATAATTTCCAAGTAGAAGAAATAGCCTGCAAAAACAGTAATGCTCAATTAAGGGTTACATAATTTCATAGCACTCAATATTTACCCATATTAAAACCTCAGAATTCTTGTAAAAAGATATAGAGTACTGATGTGCAGGCTTTCTATCTAAAATACATCTAACAAGATTAAGTGATTTCACTTGTGGTAGCAAATCTTTCACCACATAAAAACTACCGCTAGACATAGCTCCTTGTATATCCAACTCCAGATTCATTCGATAAGATAGGGGAATTTCTCTTTTGACATTATCTTTCTGAAGAATGCCTGTTATACCCTGAAAAAAATATATAGTTGTAAAAAAAAATACAACATTGAACGAATTAATTTTCAAATCTGATTTGATTAGATTCAATTCTTACCATATAATTATTTACAATGGATACATTTAATGGATCGAAAGGTCCACAGCAAGCTTTGATATAAACAGCCAAAATCTCTTTATCAAAATTCACAAAACCATTCTCAATTTTAATTGATTTCAGTGAATCTAGACATTTCAAAAATCTCTTGGTAGCCATCTTATAATCCTCTCTATAAAAGAAGTAAGTACCAAGTTCATAAGATATTTGTGCAACAAGTTCTTCCTTTGAGATGGGCTCAGAATTTGACCAATTCAAATTGATATCCTCATTAGTTTCCGTAGGTAGTTTGAAACATTCAAAAGTCAGCATATTAGGAACAACTTCCCATTCCAGAGAATTCTCTAGAAATGAGATGGTATTATTCACATTTTCCAAGGTACAGATGACAGATTCTTCATTTGGAGAAATATCAGTACTCCTAAAATTTAACATTGTTGCTAAAAAATCAAGTAATACTTATCAATTATAACTGTTAATTTTTTTTAATATCTATTTTACATATACAAAACAGTGATTTTTGTGTTAGATACCAAAAGGAATATGTATTTTTTTTATATTAAAAAACTTTCAATTATAATAAATTTTCAACTTCCTGTTGACATACAATATTATACTTTAATTAACCTTCTTCAACTTATTTCAAAACAAATATTAGAATGCTTTTAAAAAAGAGAAGAACAAGTAATTTCACTCTGCAAAAATATTTGTATCTCCATTCATATTATTTAGTCTTGAAGTAGTTTTCTCCATATACTAATGCCCTAATTTTTAACAAAAATATTGGTTTTATTACTAAATACATAATTTTTACATGAGAAATATTTCTACAACCTGTTTTCTATATGCTAACTTCTGAGTTACTGAGTATTAGTATTAAGTCAACCTACCCAACTTTTAATTGCCAGTTTGTTGTTATTCTATTCATAGTTACATTTAGCATCCATCGATGATATATCAATAGAGCAAATAAATGTTGAGGTGTAGTTAAATTATTATCTACAACAGGTATTTCCACAGAAGTATTGTTATTTGTAAAATAAAGGAGATCCTGCATAAGATGTAACTGCGTTTTGAATGGTAATAATCTTATCTGTCCTAAAAAAAATTGGGTATTAATTAATATTTTCGAGCGATTAAGCACCTACCAAGATTCCATTTTATATAAGCAGCAATTTTGAGTGACAATAACTTCAATGCAACATTCTTCGCAGGATGTTTAGGTCTTTCCACTGATAAATCTACTGTGCTAATAATATTTGCATCAGCACTTTCTGCTTCATTTTGTATTTTCAGAGTATCATTTATAACATCGAAAAATTTTGATATGAGTTCAATTGGGGAAGGATCTAAAATAACATGAATTGTTATTTGATGATTATACATTAACTTATAGTACTGAACCTGGATTTGGTTTTCTCAAATGACTAAGAAGCAATTCCGGGTTAAGAAGGAACTCAAACCAAAGGATTGTTTCTGGAGCTATGGGTACTGTTCCAGGACGAAGCAAGTCCACATCCATCTTTCAAATAAAATAAATACTTATAGCTCCAATGATTGTCTAAATCGATATTAAACTTAAACGATATATTTTGTATCAAAATAATTCGTAATTTTCATTTCCTAAATTTTATATCAACATAACCTATAGATTAAGTTAATGTTCCTTGGTTCCTTCCCTTTCCTCGTAAAGTAAACAACGTTGATATACGGGTAGAATAGAGAGAGACCAAAGAGGACAGATTGAATTTGATTGAATATGGACAGAAATTAAATCTAGTTTTAGTTAAGTTGCCACCACAGTTTTAAAAATATACAATTTTCTAAAATAATGGTTGAAAAACTTTAACAGAGAAAGAAAAATTTATAGCCGAAATCATTACAGGTATTTCTGTGACTACACATTAGATTTATTCAGTTTGACGTATTTCAATAGAAAAAAAAAGAAACCACAAATACGAACGAAATTACAACAAAGGTAGAAATAAATTAATTAGTTTCAACAAAAGAAGAGTGGTTGATAAAAATATTTTTGTTTATTTATAGTTATCAGAACATCATCTTTCTCAAGGTAACAAGCCTCTTTAGCTCAGTGGCAGAGCACTGGTCTTGTAAACCAGGGGTCGTGAGTTCAATCCTCACAGGAGGCAACGTTAAGCATTTTTAATATTTGCTATAAATAATTACAATCTTTGTTTTAATTGTATAAATCAGAGAGTGATTATCTTCGTTTTCCTGTTTTTTCATTATAATGGAAAATATCCAGATTATACATATTGTTATACTAGGTATAAGAGATTATAATATGATTTTAATTATAAACATACTTTTAATTGATTGGCAGACAGAGAAATGCTACTAGGAAATTAAATATCAAACTGACAAACATTAGTATGAATTGTCAGAAATATTGAAATTAATCATTATTAATGTAATTTTATTTATATTTTGGGATTGGTATAAGAACAGGTTGATCCTTTTAAATTTTCCGCGACATCGTCAGCGTCTCTGCCGCTATCTAGCGGGCAATCGAGTATTCATCCGAAAAAGTCTGTCCTGTCAGAGTCTTGTCCGTGTGATGTTCACGAAGGTGTGACTGCAGCGTGTGTTTATTCGTAAATTAATGTGAAAAGAATTAATTGTAATAACCCAATGGTTATTAACGCCTAACTTAACTGTGATAGTTCGTATGGATCCTTCTATTACTTGGTTTCAACCCGAGCAAGAAGGACCTGCTAAACTTTTGTGGCTTCGAATTTGGCAAACTCAACAAGAATTGGATAGAATGAACGTAAATGAGGGAGATATTGATATAGAATCTTTCACGAACGTTATCAATAATCAAAATACAGCAGTTATGAACGGAAAGTCGGATAAAACGAACAATATTCTTCCTAGAAGACGTCGTGTTGATAATCGTGCAAGTACTAGATTCATAAGTAGAAACCCGCAAAAGATCGTAGGTGAATATGGGGGTTGTCCGTGGAGACGAGAACATTTCATGTACGGAAAAGGTATAATCGGGTAAGTACCACTAAAGATTAAACATTTAGAAACGTGATATTATAACCACGAAATTTCGCAAATTCTAACTCGCCGCTCTGTCATGAGATGGCCTCATGAAATGGCGCTTGGTTTTGACATTTTGAATTGCTCGATGTGGAAAGATGTTCGGAATTACTATTTCTGCTTTTCTATTTGAAACAAGACTCGTCCTACAAATATATGTAATTTTTAGCATACTCTATTAATAGATCATTTTGGTGATAATGTTCCTCTGCCCACCTTGTGTCTTTGAACTATTATGAAGCTGTGAGCTAGTGAGCCCACAACTGTCCACTTGAAAAAAATTATTTTCCTACCAACGAAATTTTATGATAGAATATTTCATTATGGAAAACGAAAAGTTATCAATAGCCTCATACCGAAATTTTTATAGTTCAGTCATGGGTATCATATATTAATGGAAACTATTTACAATGTTCCAAATTATTCAAAATGCCCAAAATTCCAACAAAATATTTGAAGTAGTATATTTCATTTATGATGATAATGGGATCATTTCAAAAAGTACCTTTTGATGAAAATAATTTTTACAACTCTAGTGTTCATTCACAGTTCTACAAATTTATGTACCTATAATGTGAAAATATTGTACTAATTCACTGAATTCTGACCCTCATTTTTTTTTAGATCAATTAGATAGTTCTGAAGTTTTTTTATAATACTATTTTGATGAATTACATTATTAATAACAGTTTATTCACATTCATACAAATGCAATGATAAAAACTTGAATGTATGGTTTAGAAAAAAATCATAAAAACTAAAATGTGATAAGATAATTTCTAAAGCATAAGTATGGAATCTGATATATTTCTTTTGTTGTGTGTTGGTTAGTGATCAAGCAGTCATGCCTTCTCAAAAAGTAACAAGTGAAAAGACTGAATGGAAATTGAACAAATGCTGCAAGAGAAAGTGAGATAAAATTTTACTGCAAATTTTAAACCTTTAAATATAGAATGTTGGAAATTAATAAGAAATGATAAATTGATAGCCATAAAATAATGTCAGGTTGGCAATAAGTTAATACTGAAAGAAATGCAGAATGTTTTTTGTTGAATTAGTGTCAATTGAATATCAATATTCATATTTAGTTATTCATGTGGTTATTATTTTAATGTTCAAGGAACAATTTGAAAAACAAAATTGTATCCCTACTCTATCAATGTTGGGCAGATTGATTAAAATTGTTGTAGGTTTTATCATTTATATATACTAGTAGTATATGTTATCGATATTTGATTTTTAAATTAGTTAAATTAGAGATTAGTTCACTTAAAATTAGAGTAAAAGTACTGATCCTGCAATGTTGCCAGTATTCTTAGCTTTTTGTTACTAAAATAATTCATTTTTTGTTTTGCACAGACACACAAACGCATATATATATATATATATATATATATATATATATATATATATATATATATATATATATATATATATATATATATATATATATAGTTAATTATATAATTTATGTTTTCATTGCTAGATTGGTTGGTTTTTTTAAATTTCATTAATTGGCCAAACTGATCATTCATATTGCTCTAATTTTACATTAATCACAGCAGATGCTTCTTCTATACTGGACAAATGAATTGTTAGTTATTTTTGTTCCTTTACTTTCCTTCCAATCTGTATACTTGAATATATAGAAAAACTTGTTCCAATCCACATCTGCTTCCATTTATTATTTGCCCCTTTCATCTGCATTCCAGACTAATATTGATCATCAAAAATATTCAATTGCTTTATTCAGTTTAATTAAGTATTGATATTGGATAGTGTGCTGATAGCACTGTTCGATATTAATGTTTGTGTATTTATTCATTTACTAATTAAGTAAATTAGAGATGAGAAGAATGCTAAGCAAAGTGATACGAAATTTTAAGATTCCATCTTTGTTTTGAAACTTGTAAATAAGGATTTGAAAATAAAATTTTTTTTGGTCCTCTCATGTTATTAACCAGATCTCTGAAATTTAAGAAATAAAGGTTTATTCCAAATGCAATTTTGAACAACCTAATAGGTATTTATGTGAAGCTGGTAATATTAAACTGTCTCCAGTTTACAGTTTGTTTCCAGAAAGTTCAAAGACAAAGCAAGGTTTAAATTATAGAATAGCTTTTCATGAGGTAAGTTGTCCAATATAAATCGTTTATTTGATCAATAATTACACCATTTGCCACGATAAAAAGAAGCTTCTCCAATAGATCCATACCAAAAAAAAATAATAGTGATGAATAACAAAGTAAATTGTTTTTCATTTATATTTAAATATAGTAGTTGTTTAATAAAATTGTAAAACATAAATATGGAATAAAATTTATGAAACACAAATACAAAACATAGAATAGAATTGAATTTATTGAACAAGTAATACATGTGAAGTCAACTAGGATAAATCATATATATTGTCTTAGTCCTTCCTCACTGAAATTGGTAATTCATATATATGTATATTATAAAATTCCCTCTACCTTTTAAGCACTCACAGATCATTTGAATCAACTAACTTCCAGTTCTCAAATGGCAGATGGAAATCTATTATATTATTTGATCCCTGTGTGATCCATAGAGCTCTGAGTTTTTTTAGTGAAAAAACAATTTCTTAATGTTTTTGGTAATTCATTTATAATCCAATTAAAGTGTTGAGCTTTTAGTTATTTTATCCGAGTGGTAAAATAATTTCGTTGTTTTTATTTTTTTAATTTCTTGGGACTTTTTGATGTCTCAAAACCCCATAGAAACAATACACAATTGCAATAAAATAAAATGCTTAGTAAAAGATAATCTCTGAAAAGGATAAATATAGATTTTATCTGTTAATGAAAATGTTAACTTGGTGATAATGATATTCTGTTTGTCTATTTATGAGTTCCCAGAACTGAAGATCAAATCTTTCATCTTCTGTGCAAAACTGGCAAGCATTTTCCTGATTATTTTCTCGAGATTTTAATAAGTTCTATCAATATATTTTTTTGGAAAATTTTCACTGGATAATTTTTGAATATTTGACTCATAAATAGTTCATTTAAATTATTATTTTGATTAAGGAAAAAAAATCATGTAAAATACAAATTGTATTTCAGTAAAATGTTACGCAGAATATAATTGAATTTGATGATTTAATAAATAAATGATTCTTTAATATTTTATAGGATATATTAATGTCTATGTAGAAATCACTTTGTATTTATTCAAATGTAACTTATAAAAGAGCTAAAATATTATTAGCAAACTTGGTATAAAGTGTATAAGAAGTTAAATAAGCACAAGACAAACCAATACTGAAAACTTAGATAATACGAGGGATCAGATATATAAGTAATAGATGTTTAAAGCTATTATAAATAAGAAACATAGACCATATTTTCTGCGTTTCTAATATAATTATTATAAATTTATAAAATATTTTCCTCTGTGTTTGTCTCACTAATTTTCTGATACATTCAATAAATTTTTTGCATGAACAGAAATTTCAACATAAAATTTTGATGGTTTATCAATAATCTTCGATAGAAAAATAAAAATTTATTATTTTTAATTGCATATTCACTTCTTCCTGATTTTTCATCAATGCTTTGTTGTTATTTTTCAGGTTGCACCAAGAAATAGAACATTTCTACTCGTACATGAGTCCTTCCGAAGTAGAACACAAAATAAGGGGCGATGTGGTGCAACGGATAAAGAGAATTATAGTCTCCAAATGGCCCGAGGCCCAAGTGGAGATATTTGGCTCGTATAGGACTGGACTGTACCTTCCTACCAGTGATATAGATCTTGTTGTGATAGGTGAGTTTTCAAGAGAAAGATATTTTAATTAAAATAAGAGAAAAAATTATAAGATATACTCGTACTTGCCACCAGAGTCAAAGAATTATCACATAATTGGTCTTTGCGAATGGTTCAATAATTTGAGTAAAGTAACAACTTTTTTATCTCGAATTATCAGAGATATTGCATTTTTGAAAATCGACAGAGAATCGAAAATTACTGCAGGTGTAATTTTAACTTTACATATTTATATGACTCTTTAAAGTTTTCCCGTTTATTGTCTTCAATAGATTGTTCAATCGGAATGTACGTACACATATTATTACAAATATAAAATAGTACTCCTTTGAACCTATTTCACCTCTTGTATAATGAGTGAGGCTCCAACGAGATTAGCTTATCTTTCTATTGACTAGAGTACGTTCGTATAATTAGTTTCCTTAATTTTATCTAAGAGACGGTTGAAAATTTTCATCCGTCTCTTTTTGAGATTAGAGGGTATTTAAGGTGGATAAAGAATATCAACTCTTCGTGTGGGGTAATCAAATAACATTTTAAATCAGTATTAAAGACATCCGATGATGAGAAGTATTCATTCTTCCAACTAGATTTCTGTATTTCGATATAAACAATGAATTTTTGTTTCGTGCTGTTTCTGCATGGTGGCGCTACGCTTCTTACACTCCTCGGTAGTTACGTTGCTGGTTCAATTATGTAATACAAATTACTTAACGAGTATATGTATGTTTTTCGTCGTTGACAGTACGAGAAAAAGTATTAGGCGTTATATCTTATTATATTTTTATGCATTTTCTATAATTAGTGTTGTTCATAACTTCGCCACTTTTAAAGTGAACACCCTAAATGCTTCCCTGTTAACTTTTATGATCACTCCGTAGCTGCATGCAACTGTTTTCTTTGTTGGAATCTACAAGTTGACCGTTATATATTATAATTCTTTTATACGTTTACTTAGGGTCACGGTATCGAATAAAAAGTATCGATACTGTACTCATGAGTAGTATCGAAAAAAAAGTATCGTACTCATGAAAGTATCGAAACAAAAGTATCGATACTTCAAGGTATCGAGTATTTTTATTAAGGTATAATGCGCATGCGCGCTCAAATTCAAGTGAATGTCATTCAGGAGTGTTTTTTAGCAGATTAAATTAACACACAGACACAGCACAAAATAATAGTTACTAATGAGTAGTTTTAGACTACACTTGAAGAAAACAAATAATAATAATAATAATTAACAGCAGAACAAGTGAACACTGTAAACAGGTAACTACAAATAAGAGTACTAGAGAGCAGGAGCAGGAGGGCGATTTTTACTTGGGTTGTCTACTTATACAATTCGACAACCGTGCATCGAGTATTGGGATATTATTCTATTATTCAGTATTCTTTGAATGATTCGAATATACATTCAAAGAAGAAGATAACATTATTTTTGCTTATCAGCATGGTTGTCAACTTATATAATAAGTAGACAACCAATAGCAAGTACGCAAGTCAGATTTGCTCACTAGATGGCGTTGCCATAAACATGAAACGTAAACCAAAGTTTTATGTGAGTAATTTCGAAGATTTATTCGATACGATACCGGTCAAAAAGTACTCATTCAAGAAAAGTATCGGATAGAAAGCATCGAGTACAAAAGTATCGGTATCGAAAGGAAAAGTACTCGATACCACAAAGTATCGATACTTTTTTAGCGTCCCTGCGTTTACTATAAAAAGTGTTTTTGAATAAATTTCCCGCTTTGAATTGGACGTCCTAAATGCTTCCCTGTTCAATTTTATGATCACGCAGTAGCTGCACGCATTTGTTTACCGCGTTGGAATATGCAAGTTGACCAGACAATTTAATTTTAAACGATTATGTAGAAGAATGTATTTTCAACACGAACTTATTACATTAGGGTTTTACAGGATGATTTTGAAGTATTTACGATAAAAGCAAACGAATATCTAGTTACACCGGAAGCAGATAACGCCTTTCTCGTGCGTAATGATACATCCAGGGCCGTCTTTAACCTATTGAAGGCCCTGGGTAACGGGGCCCCTATGATATATCAGAGGTAATAGTGTATAGGCTATTAAATTAAAAGGTAATTATAATATAATCCTACTGTCTGATGTGCAGCTTTTTTCTTGTTTCTGATCCGCTAGGTTGACCGTTTCGACATTTTGTCTGAAATAATTTGATTTTCAGTCCCGAACTTAAAGAAAGTATGGTTAAGTGCGCGTGAAGGGGAAATCCCGGCTGACCGATTTGCAGGGAAAGTCCCGAGCATTTATGTTAACTACATAAAAGCATAGTTGTCACGTCTATTTTCTATTTGAATACCTTAAAAGCTCATAAGTATTGTAGATTCTCGGTTTTCTGTTTATTCCTAGTTCTAAGGCAATTCTGCGCATAAAAATTCTGTGCTTTCGAAAATTTCAAGAGCTAACGATGTTGTAGGTGGCTAATTACAAAGTGCGAGGCCATATATAAGGGTATTATATTTTTAGAAAACTCCGAACTAAAAAAAAAAGTTATAGAGATATTGCTGAGCGGGCAGGATCTTGGAGGCCCCGCATACTGCGGGGCCCTAGACGCTTGACCAGAGTGGACAATGGAAAAAAAGGGCCTGGAATCATCCCACATATTGTCACATTTTGCTAATAACGCTATTTCAATAATAATTATCACCGATTAACTACATTATCATAGCCAATTCGTAGTTATTTGATGATATCTTATCTTTGATCAAATCGAATTAAATACTAGCTTTTACCCGCGGCTTCACTCGCGTTGATGTCCTTTGATAACTGTCAAAGATAATAAAAAATGAAAATAAATAAATGAAAAATAGTATCAAAACTACCCACAAAAATAATTTTTTTTTAAATTGCTTTTTGTTGATTGACCTCTCATTTATTAAGTTTATTATTTTCAAAAGTAAATCCAAAACAGGTGATGCTATACTCAATTGAATAGTGAGCTGACCGCCGGCGTTTACTTATTGGTAAAAACGCCAGATGGCGTTGAATTCTATTCCAATTGTTCAAACTCTTCGTCAGACGAACCCTTTAGAAATAATATTGTTTCCTTTAGGGGGCATCCAATAATTACGTGCGGTGTTTAGTGTCCAGCGAAATCTCACGTGGGGGAAGGGGTGGTCTCGGCAAATATCTCGTAATTTTTTTTCCGCAAGAAGCAGTATAAACTAGGCTAAATTAAGTAAAAAATGTTTCTCCACTAAAATTCATTTATTAAATATGAAAAATATTTGGGATTGAAAATTTCTTTTCCATATACGGTACGATGTGAAGGTGTACTTAACTAGTCTTAAATAGAAAAAATTATAAGCAAAGAATAAAGTATAAACTTTAAAATAAAAACACTTGGCTTATGTTTCACAATATAAAAAATATTTAGATACTGTATTTAGCAGTAACGAAAAGTCGACATGTTTCGAGTTATGAACTCATTATCAAGACTGACTACAGGAGAGTATTGCATCGTAATTTATAAAACAGACAAAAGCAAAGGTGATACCTGAAAATCAATTTGTTCGTTTACAAGGGGTAATTGACTATTATGGGCGGAACTTATTTCGAGAATTTCAAGAAGGTCAAGGCGTTTTCCTTTGTTATCTAAATGTAACAATTTGGTTTTGTTGAAATCCAGGAAGTGATTGAATGTTATACAATGTTCAGAGAAGCCAGTGGTATTTTTGTTTTGTAAAATTGACTTTTTATGTTCTTCAACACGAATATTGATATTCCTTCCTGTTTGTCCAATATAGAAAGCAGGACATTCGTCGCAAAATATTTTGTAAACACCACTGTTTTCTCCGATGTTAGAGTTTTCTTTATTATTGACCAAGAATGACTTCAAGTTTCTTTTATTTGTACAAATTGTTTTAACGTTATTTTTCGATAGTCTGTTACAAATTTTGCTACTCAAATTAGGCACATAATTTATTGGGAAGTATTTTTGTTCTTCATTAATAGTTTGCGTGGGGTATATTGAATGCAACATATACTTTATTCGTTTTTTCCCAATGAGCTTGTCGATAAGTCTTTCATTGTAACCGTTATTGATGGCTAATAATTTAATTGTATTAACTTCAGTTTGAAAATTTGTTTCCGATAATGGAATCGTGAACAACCTATATATGAACGAATGAAAAGCACTGAGTTTTATTTATATATAAGCAAATTGTTTTTTAAATAAAGCACAGATTAACTCTTTCACATAACGAATAGGTACGATTATGAAAAATCTCACGTGAGATTCGGGGAGTGGGGAGGGGTTCGATCAAAATCTCACGACATCTCGCCAAGGGGGGCAGGGGTCGAAAAATCGTGAAAATTATAGCATGTAATTAATTAATGCCCCCTTACTATACTCTTGAAAATATTTGTACAAAATTTCATAATGATCAATTGAGTAGTTTACGCGTGAATCCGTACCAAACAAATAAAGACTCACGTTCGCATTTATAATATTATTTAGGATTGCTTAAAGGAGATAGAAAAAAGGAAATGAAGAAAAAATAGGATTAAAACTTCCCGTAAAAATGAAAATAAAGAGAAAATAGGATTAAAACTAAGTCGTAAACATAATTGTTTTGGTTGATGAAGCTCTTAGTTATTAAGTTTATTATTTTTGAAAGTAAATCCATACAGCTGATACGATTGAACATTGAACTGATCGCTAGTATTTGCCCATTGGAACGCCAGATGGCGTTGCATTCGTCGGACGATCATATATGCCACCATCGATTTGTAGCCCTTCAAAAACAATATTGTTTGTTTTTTTTTGAAAAGTATCCTGTCCTTTGCTGTACTCTTGAAAATATGTTATTGAACTGATCGCTAGAATTTGCTCATTGGAACGCCAGATGGCGTTGCGTTCTACTCAAATTGCTCAAACTCTTCGTCGGAGGAATATATATACAATAATTGTATATATTGGTATAATTATTACATATAATTATGCCAATATCGATTTTTTTAGCCCTTCAGAAACAATATTTGTTGAAAATATGTGTACAAAATTTCATAATGGTCGGTTTAGTGGTTCACGCGTGAAAGCGTTACAAACAAACAAACTTACAATCGTATTTATAATATTAGGATTATTCAATGTTCGATAAGTTCTTTTAAGATATTTTTTCATTTATATTTATTTCAAATTTTCGCGAGTTTTCTCGGAAGTTTTATTTCAAATTGGAAAAATAAAGTAGTTATTTTCAAACTACCTTCCAGCCATTGGAATTTTTCAGAACCTTCTCGAGATTGATCGAAAAATTATTTAAATTTATTTGAGAACTTTCGCAGATTCTCGAATTTATACGATATTTTGTTTTAAACTCTCAAGTAGTCAGATTTCGCGTGACGGTCTTCCAATCCAGATACAAAGTTCACGATACTTGCTTATCGCGTTCATTAAACGAGAGCAACCGCTACGTAAAAAATTTATTTAGATGTGCGAAAATCCGTCGCAAATCGTTCAATAGATTAAAAATTATCAAAGTTCGACTTTTCGTACGATATCATTTTCATAGATGAAAAATTTTGTAGATGTCTTATCTTTGCATTGAAATGTGATTTGTATGTTCGGATATTTAACTTTTTGTTTTCAGTTTTTGTTGTTTGTGTTTCAATTTGCGTGTTCTGAATAGTGCTTCGCAAGTCCTTGACTGGCCAGTCTAGGACTTGGTCTTGCCAATATTTATTAAGTTGGTCTTGTTGCTAATACCAAGACTAGTATTGTGGTATTGCGCGAAGTCCCATGGCTTCGCAAGTCCAAGGCCAAAGGCTGACCCGTCTTGGTCTTGACAATATTCATTAAGTATTGGTCTTGTTGATAATACCAAGACTAGTATTGTGGTCTCGCGAAGTCTCATGGCTTCGCAAGTCCAAGACCAAGACTGACCCGTCTCGGTCTTGACAATATTTATTAAGTCTTGGTCTTGTTGCTATGACCAAGACTAGTATTGTGGTATCGCGAAGCCATTATCGCGAAGTCTCATGGCTTCGCAAGTCCAAGACCAAGACTGACCCGTCTCGGTCTTGACAATATTTATTAAGTCTTGGTCTTGTTGCTATGACCAAGACTAGTATTGTGGTATCGCGAAGTCTCATGGCTTCGCAAGTCCAAGACCAAGACTGACCCGTCTTGGTCTTGACAATATTTATTGAGTCTTGGTCTTGTTGCTAGGAGCAAGACTAGTATTGTGATATCGCGAAGTCTCTCATGGTAAGACTAAGACTGGCTCGTCTTGGCCTTGAGAATATTTATTAAGTCTTGGCCTTGGTGCTAAAACCAAGATTACTATTGTGGTCTCGCGAAGCTCTAGTTCTGAACGCAAGGAACTAACCGCTAACCAAGTTTCTATATTATTAGTAGTATTTTCCGATAGAAGACTATTGACACTTTATCTAAAGTCATCAATGAGGTGCTGTAGTGGTTTTTAAATCCGTTTTATACCTCCTGGACCACTATTTTCGAAATTTTTTAGACATCTCATACATTTTCCACCTATTTCCTCTCACTTTCTGACATAGTCCTCCTTCAGATGTGTCCACATTTTTCTGTTTCGAGCAGTTGCAGCCCAGTTCGTATTTTTTCCTTTCAGATCATCTGTCCATCTCGTGGTAGGTCTTCCTCGGTTTCGCTTTTCAAATCTCGGTCTCCATTCTAAAACTTTTCTTGACCATCTACCATATTTCTACCTTGCCATATGACCAGCTCATCTCCATTTAGATTTAGCGAGTTTCTCTATTATGCCTTCCACTCCTGTTCTTCTTCCGATCTGGTCGTTTCTTATTTTGTCTCTTCAAGTTATTCCAATCTTTTCATCTTGCGTGTTGTGACACATAGTTTTTAGGTTGATGCTTTTGTGAGTGTTAAGGTCTCTGCTCCATAGGCAAGAACCGACAAAACGCTAGTATTGAAGGATGTCGGTATATCTTTACCTTTGAATATGTCAGCTAAGCATGAAAAATCCGGTTTCTGCGCCCCCAAACGCGCCTACCAAATAGAATTAAGGAGTTTGGACGTAGATTAAGTTGATGTTAGGGAAGTGCCTTTTCGCGATATAAACTTTTTGCTCTAATCGGCACCAGTTTCATGGGTTTTGAGATTTTGCTCATATCCGTAGCCTCACCAAATTGACTTGGAGGGTTAAGAATTTATATCTAAAATAGAACAATTATTCAAATAGTATCAACTCCAATTGTATACGTTATTCTTGAAATTTATTTAATTACTTTTTTTATTTGAAAGAAGCAAACAAAATATTGTTTAACACTGAAAATGAAAATATTGGAAAATTAATTATGCTATATTGAAAATCATGCAAATATATCGTAATTATTTATACATAGGTACAGTTTCGGACAGATGTTCATCTTCAGCGCGTATAATAATAAATTGACTAAAATTGGAACAAATTGGAATTATACAGGACTACTTAGGAGGGCAGAGTTGACGGGGATAACTAAAGAATATTGTGAATACTGATGATGTGCATGTAGGCAGTTATGTCGATTTCAGTAATCAAAAGGTCACTCGATTGACAAAGGAACCGATATGAAGAATTTGCACCTCTGAAACGTCTAAGAATAATGCCCGATTTCACCAACGAGATGTAAGGAAGTTCCTAACTTAGTAATTCCTACGATAGGAAATACCTTGAAGTCGCGTTTTCCTCCACTTTCGCCAGTCGCCGACGACTGCGACTGAGTAGCCGCGACTGGTAGTAGCTGCGACATTCAGGCGCGTTTTCCTCCACCTTCGCCAGTCGCCGACGACTGCGACCCGCTAGCCTGCGTCAATCAGTATTTGTCCCTCGTTCTGGTCTGTTCAGCACAATAAAAATCAATATTTCAAAAAAATCATTAATTGCAATGTTATTAAATTATCAAGTGCAGGAGGAAAATCTGCTTCTCATGTTAACGTTAGAATCGGAGAAGCGAAGAATTAGCATTGTTCCGAAATAGACGATTGGAAGGATTTCAGGCAATATTAATCCAGAACCACCTGATAGATAACGAAACAAAATTTAAAGAGTTTTTCCGAATTTCCCGGCATCAATATAACTACGCAAACTAACTTTCGTCGACGAATTATCGCGGCACCCCTTCCGAATATGAGCAGCTACTCGCGACTGGACGAACGGCGACCGGACGCTGGTAGTCGCGACTGAGTAGCGGCTAGGAAAACAGGATGATTTAAAATGCATTGAAGATGTCTTGACGAATTGGTCGACGCTACTCAGTCGCAGTGGTCGGCGACTGGCGAAAGTGGAGGAAAACGCGCCTTAAATCCGATACTTACCTAAATAGGATTTCACCAACCTAAGAAATTCTTAGTTAAGAAATACCTTGTTAAAAACTTGATTTGGAAAGTTTTGTACATATAATTGGTACCACTGCTTAATACTAGACTGTAAATTTGACAAAGAATAGTAAGAAGAGAAAAATTTATAGAAATATAATAATTTTATTATATCAATTTGAGGTTAAGCATTTCCTAAATACTCTATGCAGACCTAACGTTAGGTATTTCCTATCGTCCTTAGGCATTACTTAACGCGTGGTGAAACGCAAATTGCACTTAGGAATTCCTAAGTCCGATTTAAGTATTGCCTAACTTTAGGAACTAGTTGGTGAAATAATAATAATAATATTTATTTAGCATAAAAACTATTAACAACACAATTTTTTCAGTATGAGTATACAGATTTAAAAATGTTCATAAACATAATTGATTAACAATTTTTTAAAGCATTCATAACTATTCGAGTTTTTTATATTTTTCGGCAAAGTGTTATATAATCGGATACCCCTACTGAATGTTGAGTTATTCATCCGTGTGGTGTTATAGGAATTCACATAAAAAATATTTCGATGCCGTGTTTCATATCCATGTATATCATTAACATTTTGCAAATATTCCTTCAAATAACTAGGTGTCATGTTATGTTCTATTTTATGAACATAATCAAGTGTTCTAAAAACAATTCTCTGATTCACGTTCATTAGGTTTAAGACTTCTAGCGTCATTTTAATGGGCGTTCTTCTATTGCACTTCAATACAATACGCATACCCCTATTTTGTATTTTCTGGATACTATCCTTGCAAGTTTTTGCAACGCAAACAATACTGATGAGCAATATTCTACATGTGGCAATATCATTGTTTTCAACAATAAAAGTCGTATATTCATGTTAACTTTAATGCTGAGTCTTGCAAGGAAGTATACTTTTCATTTTGTTACATATATATTCACTATGTGATTTACAATTCAAATTTTCCTCCAAAATAATTCCCAAATATTTAATTTGGTGTACTCTCTCCAAGCTATTTTTATCTATTTCTAATGTAAGGTTGTTGATATTACTTTGCATTAGCTTGTATCTACTCCTAATTAACATGTATTTAGATTCACTTATATTCACCTTAAGGTGGTTGTCACATAAATATTGCAAAGTAAATAAGATTTTGCAACATAATAATCTTCCATATTGTAGACAATTATTCATCGATTCGATATTTGAAATAGTATTTCGTGTTTTGGTCTGATGATGAAAACTTGGGTGGACGAAACGCTCGGGTCCAATTCAAATTACCTATTCGAAAAATTTAAACTGTTTTGATTTGTTCAACTGTCAGACTCCATAATTAACGATAAATATATCGGACTAAATATATTGCAACAAAATAGATGGATGGTTCATAGATCCGAATTATTCCGTTATGAGAATAAATTTATCGAGCAGATTGCAGTGAAAAGTTATTACAGACCATATTTAATTGGTTGTTTCGCCAAGAAAATAAAACATGACTAGGTGCAAGACATTGAGAGGATCCCGCCTAATTAGAAAAGAACTCATATTTAATTCAATAGTTCAACTTAAATTGGTACGCCGGGTCGGATTATCAAACGGTAAATTTCGAATACCATGAAGCTAGTGAAATTTCACTCGAATGAAGTAAGGGAACAATTTAATTTCTTGGGATCCTGGAAAATTAATAAACGTTTCCTTCAACGAAGATGAAGCTCATACGCGGATACAAACCCGGGAAACCAGACAACCATATATATATATATATATATATATATATATATATATATATATATATATATATATATATATATATATATATATATATATATATATATATATATATATATATATATATATATATATATATATATATATATATATATATTAATTAATTAATTATTATATTGAATATAATAACCGCTTGAAATATCTTGACGAAAGGATAGTTAAAATCGAGGATCTTAAAAATTTTCAATTTGTGACATTAAAAAAGAAGATTTCATGGGAATATTTGAAAAAAATTTTTGATTATATTAATAACCATTTTCCGAGAAATAATATTTGAAATGACCTTTTTGATGAGGTGTCATTGGTAAAAAGATAGGTACGTGCTACGTTACTGATCAGAAAATCAAAAGTTGGTTGCCTTCAAATGTGGAAACGGACGAAAAATGGACGGAGTTATTCCTTAAATTTAAACAGAATAATATCCCTCATCAATATATTTAATACGTTCGATAATTCATTTGAAGAATCCATGATTAATATAATCAACCCCTCCAACGGACCTAGTTTCATGAGATCCGACGACATGGAATTCCATTCATCCTTCAAGGGAAAATTTGACGTCGACACCACGCATATTGATTAAACATCAATTTATTTAATGAATTTCCTAAAGTATTATTATTTATATATATATATATATATATATATATATATATATAATATATATATATATATATATATATATATATATATATATATATATATATATATATATATATATAAAAAAATATATATATATATATATATATATATATATATATAATATATATATATATATATATATATATATATATATATATATATATATATATATATATATATATATATATATATATATATATATATATATATATATATATACAGGGTGTTCTACAAGCTCTATGACAAACTTTGACAGAAGGTAGGTTGCTTGATTTTGAACATATTTTTTTTTAATAAACATGTGTCCGATTCGTTTTTGTTTAGAAGTTACAAGCATTTAAACTTTATTAACAATTAATAATAAAACTTCAAAATGTCCACCCTCAGCTTGAATGCAAGCCTCATATCGACGAACTGAAGATTCGGTCATGAGAATGACCGAATGAGATTTGGATCATTGAAGAATGAGATTTGGATCATTTCTTATTTGGCTAGCTGCATACCCATATACAAACACAATATCTTCATATTCCTCAGTGGAGAATAAATGCCTACGTTTTTTATTGAAGCAGGTGTATATTTTATAAGTGTGCATTGTTTAACATGCTAAGTGACTTTCTGTCACTTCCTAGTTGACTGAAAAAATTACGATTCTTCAAATGCATGTAACTTCTAAACAAAAACGAATCGGACCCATGTTTATTAAAAAAGAAATGTTTAAAATCAAGTGACCTACCATCTGTCAAAGTTTGTCATAGAGCTTGTAGAACACCCTGTATATAGTGAAATAGATAATTTGGTGGTAAATCGATCTGAATAATTCCCTTATCTTTCGTATTTTAATAAGCCGGAAAGCATCACTTGAAGTAGTGAACACGATAAGCAAAATTTCGTTCAAGGATATATATATATTATATTATTTCAAATTCGCAGGTAATTTACAACGTGAGTCGGCGATTTCAAGATTCAAAAATTATTATTAGTAAAAATTATGCAAGAAAGTAGTTTCGCTATTCGGCGATCGCCTTGATTTTATGAAGAAGCTGCGAGTATTTACCTGTACAATCTTCGCATACGGATCACTTCACGATTCTTTCTCAATTTAAGGGTCATTTACATTCATCACTTTGGATGTTCATTTTGGAGGAATAATCTGAACTGATAAGCAGGGCCGGATTAACCATTAGGCAGAGTAGGCAACTGCCTAGGGGCCCCGCATCTACTAGGGGCCCGTGCACCAAGAAAAAAAATTTTTATCGAATGAAAATTGAATTTGTAAATTTGCATGAAATTCCCCAACAATATTATTGCCTTCTTTTGACGCATGCTGTCAATTGATGAAATACTTCATACATACAGAACTATCTAGAAGTAGAACTAATGAAGTGTCTTCGTTCAACAATGTCTCAGAACCGTTTGAATTCATTGTCGATGAAGGCCATTGAAAATGATGTATTAGAAAGGGTCAACTTCCAAGATGTTTTAAACGATTTTATCAACTTGAAAAAACCTGGGGGCCAAACAGGGTTGTTGCCTAGGGATCCGGAGAGGGTTAATCCGGCCCTGCTGATAAGTGTAGATTGCTTAAGTTTTGTTGAACTATGATGAAACATACGTATGGACTCCCGAATAAACATTGATGAAAAGGTCGTTTCTCGTACCTATAATTCGTCCAGAGTGAAGGAATTAGGAGAATCAATAATATAACCTAACTTATGCCAAATCAAACGTCTTTGTAAAATTCATATGCATCTTATTCAGATTCAGTACAGCAATTAAATTCATATTACAACGCGGCAACACCGTCCTTGCTGCTGTACTGTCGTGGGGTGGTCTAGTCCGACCCCCGTTTTATAAATGGTTTCTGTACACTTCAGGATTTTCTTAGACCACTTTCTTAACAGCGTTAACGAAGCTTCCAAATTGTCTCCTTGGTTTCAGCAATCAACGTCTTTGAGCACGGTCAGTTGTCGATATAATTGAGTTCATATATCACATATAGTGAACTAGGAAAATTCTTCAATAATTTAGAATTATCAAACAATCCAAGGGAACTGGTTGAATGTATTCCGCTAGTATTTCCAGGAGTTTTCAAACACTAAGTTAGTGTGCTCTAGAATCTCATACGCTCCTGTTGTAGAGAATACATCTTCATGTCTGGAAATATTTATTCTCTGGGCGGGATTCTGTTTTTTCGGTCCAAACAGTGAATTGTTGGTTCCTAATATCTCTGACGTATTGCACTATCGGTTACTATCCATATACAGTGCAATCCACATATAATGAACTCGAGGGGACCAATAAATATAGTTCATCATTAGTCCATCTTATGAGAATGATACGAAGTGATTGAAACTATGTATGTATTGATGAAATAGAACAGAAATATGTTTCTTAATACACAGTATAATCTTTTTGTTTTTATATTTTACTATGAAAATTGTTTTTTATATAATTGCTCTACGAAATAAGTTTTAGTTTTCAATATAAGAATAAAATCTTGTTTGCTATCGTTTTATAAAACATCGTCCCGATGGAAAACTAGCTTATGATAGACAAGGTAGACTAATTTTGGTCCATTACAAGCAACGTTTTATTAAAAACGAGTCCATCTTGTCCGAGGATTTTGCGTTATAAGCGAGGTCATTATAAGTGTATTATACTGTAATAGTTAGGCCGTGATAGTTTTGGGGAACAATAAGAAATATATCAATTCACTCCTAGTCCAGTAAGCTGCACTGAAGAGATATAATAAGTTCGAAACTCCTGTATGTAGATCTTAAGTCATGGTGGCGTGACATTTTCAACAATTCACAGTTACATTGTGAGCGCAGATTTCGCGTCGTGGAATACATATAACCAGCTCCATTGAAGGATTGTTTGATCATTTTAAACTGTTGAAGAGTTTTCTAAAAGGATCACCACGGTATTTAATCTCTTGTTGTAATCATTTCTTGTAGGTATTAAAATTTATGTAAACTCAGATACCAAGATTTTAAGATTAAATAATCCTAATCATTACACTTCATGTTTCAACCGTAATCGCTAACATTTTCAACTCAAACTATTAGGAGTTTTTGATAATTGGCGCCTTTTGCAGGTAAATGGTCAAATCTACCGCTCCGGACGCTGGAGCAGGAGTTCCTCGAGAAAGAAGTGGCCCTCGAGAACAGCATTAAGGTGTTAGACAAGGCGAGCGTCCCCATAGTGAAGCTCACAGACCGCAACACCGAGATCAAGGTCGACATATCGTTCAACATGTCCAACGGCGTCAAGTCGGCCGAGCTGATCAGGAACTACGTGGCCAAGTACCCGGTGCTCCCCAAGCTGGTCTACGTGCTCAAGCAGTTCCTTCTCGAGCGCGACCTGAACGAGGTATTCACGGGGGGCATCTCTAGCTACAGCCTGATACTGATGTGCATCAGTTTCCTGCAGCTGCACCCCAGGCCGGACTATCTGAAGAACGGCAATCTGGGCGTCCTGCTGATCGAGTTCTTCGAGTTGTACGGCAGGAAGTTCAACTACATCAAGACGGGGATCAGGATACGAGACGGCGGACAGTACATCAACAAGGAGGAGATGCAGAAAGACATGATTGACGGATACCGGCCGAGTCTTTTGTGCATCGAGGATCCGCTGTTGCCCTCGAACGACATCGGGAGGAGCAGTTACGGTATACTACAGGTCAGTGTTGATTCCGAAAAAAACAGCGTGATCAATTTCTCCTATATTTCCCATCTCAACCGACCTAGTTAGCCAAGTAGTTAGGTACGCTGGCTAGTATTCGGGAGGTCTCAGGTTCAAACCTCGGGGTCGACATGTCTGCCATAAGTTTTTCTCAGAGGTTTCCTCGTGGCCTTAAGTGAGTGACTGCTTGCAAACTCACAAGGCGAATGCTGGGCCAGTATTTATCCTCTGAACTCTACACACACTTCCTCTCTTCCATAAATATCCTGTCTCGTCCATCCTTAATGCACTTGTACATACAAGTATATCTCCTGATCTGGGTGAAGGAGTTCATCCCCAAAACTCAAAACGCAACTCCCTTACGAATACTTGAGGGAAAAATGAAACACTCGCAATTTGCCGTTTCCCATCTTCGTTTTGTGATTATTTGTTTCATCGAAAGACGAATTCATGGATTTTCTTCAGATGATAGATGCATCGAAATAAGTGAACTGAAATTTTCAATCAGTATCTGCATCTTTTTTCAATGCACACTTTCTCGTTTCGAAAAACATGTTGGAAGTGTCGGTAAAATGAATCGAAAGAAAGAGTTGTGTTCGTATCTAAATTAAGAAATGTTCAATTTGCAAATTTGCAGTAATAAAATCTTTATACTGAGCTGAAACTCACTCACCTCAGTTTGTGAAAATTCTTGAAAACGATAATCAGATTCAGGAGAATTATACATTTCTTTTCAACAGGCTGGTGCTCCACCACACTATACAAACCCACAGTATGTGACTTGCTGAATCAATATTTTCCCAAACAGAAGATTAGTAGGAGGGATGTCTTTGAATGACCTCCAAGATCACCAGATTTAACATTGTTAGACTTTTTCTTATGTCATCATTTGAAAAGTGTTATTTATAAAACAGAATTTATCTCTTGAGAAGATCTTCGCCACCAAATACTGTATATGATCGCAAGCCATTTCCATCCAAAGACCAAACAGTAAAAAAAATCTTTATTCAATATTTTCCCGAGCATTTCATGTTTTATCGCCATATACTACCACGATTCTTAGTTCAGTTTTATAAATATCAATTTTCGAATGACTTCTGTAAGAAAAAGTCCAATGGTGTTAAATCTCGTGATCTTGGAGGCCATTCAAACAAAATTCTCCTATCAATCTAGTGTCCGGAAAATGCTATAAGTGGTGCAGCGCTGTCATGTTTATATAAAGGAGTGCAAAAAGCTACAATACAAAAACAATATTCGATACTAAACGTACAATATCGGGTTTTTGGAATTTCGAGATTATATCATCGTAGGAGCACAGATGAGGAGGGCAGCGTGAATCGTGGCCAATAAAGCCATTACGGATGACCGAAAGCGGACTTTATGTCAATGGGTGGGTCCCGTTCCGATCGCCATCGATAAATCCTCGTATCCGAGGTGGGTACGGACGAAATTACCATCAAAAACAGACCTTCGAGTGTACTTTTCGTAGCCGTGGAGGGCCACGATCGCGCAGGCGCAATTTCTTACTCATACAGACCCGTATTCAATAATACATGCAAGGATTTTAGAAGTATTCTCTAAAGAACCTCAATAACATTCAAAGTTTCATTTCGGTCGACTTTCGACCACTAGTAGTTATTATTTAGGAATGTACACACACGCGTACATTCAATGAAGAATGAATCCACGCAATCGAAAATGGTGATTAAATTGATTATTACCCTATAAAAAAAATTATTTCTGTTGAGACCTGACGTATACCCGATTAATTATTTCAATCGTTAAATTTATACTGTAAAGCTATAACTGTCAATTTTTCGAAGAATTGTCCGTTTCTACTTCTGTACTACGCCATCGTAAAGTATAATGTATTTCGCGTGAGTGTTCGTATTATGTTGTATACGTCAATCGTCCATTCTGTTGAACCAAAATTGGTATACAGAATAATCGAAGACGGCAGCGACGATAACGATGTTTTTACCCGTTTTACATCCGATATTGGATTGTCCAAAATGAGTATTCATTCGCATCGCTTATCTCGCAGAGGTCATCTTTGGATAGTCGAAAATCGGATCGCGGTCCTCCAGTGAATCATCTGTCGTATTTAGTGTTCGATAACGTTAATCGGTCGAAAGATATTCGACATTAATTTGTGAAACGATAAGGAGCGTTCGTTCATCCGCAATTGCGTGCTACAGAAAAACGTACTTTTTTTTTGGAGATGTCTCGAAAACAATTGAAATTGAAAGTGACATTCGGAATGTAGTTGTGTACTAACTCTCTGGTAACGGCCATAGAGCCTGAAAACCAATTATTCTAATGTCAATTTCAGATAAATTTTAATTGGCGTTAATATAACAAGTGGCAAGTGGAAATGAAATTAAGTTGTGAAAACGCAAGAGCGCTATTTTCATTTTGACTTGCTGGGGTGAAAATTTGAAGAAAATAATCTGCAATTAGTGAGCTAATATTGAATTTTTGCAAATTCTTCGACTGCAATTCTGATTTTGACAGCTGGTATAATGCAACTCAATCTGAAAGATTAGAAACTTGAGAAAACAAATGTTAAGTTTTATTCGTTTATTACCCCGAGGCGAAGCTAAGGGGCCATAGTCTCACGACAAAAAATTAGTAGATGGTCCGATTTCAAAAATTCCAACGGTTATCGATAAAACATATATGATTTCATGAGAAAAGTGTTTTCAAAAATTTTTCCCCACGAAGAATAAAAAAATTATAGCGTTTTTAAAATTTTTTTGTCCATAGACATATGGTACTATCTATAAATCTTGAACCTAAACCGATTTTTACAATAATGAAATAAAATTATAGCATTTAATGTGTAGTTTTTTAATTTATATAATACATTCAAAAAATATTGACGAGGCGCCACCTAGAAATAAAAAAATTAGTAAAAATTATGAATTTCACTCAAATTTTTGATTATATCTCAAATACTATACATGTCCCGATATAGTCACCATGAGGAAAAATGATGCGATAGACCAGAGGTTCCCAAACTTTTTTTTCTCATAGACCACTTAGAAAATTTTGCTGGTTCCGGTGGACCCCCTGCAGCTACATTTCTACCATATTCCCAAAATTCGATAAAAAATGTGAAGATTAGGTATACTTAACTATGGAAATTTGCTTTGGGGCGGAGTTACAACTACGAATTAACAGTTTTCGAGAGAAAAATGAGAATTTATTGGTTAATTAGTTAACTGATTGTGCTGTGAGCGGATGCCAAAAAAGCAAAGTTGGCCAATCAAAAAAGTGATTCCGTCCAACTACACTTTTTTGACATCTACTCAAATTACAAGAAACCAATCAATTCTCACTTATCTTATATAGAAAATTCCCCCGTCCCCCATTCGGAGTGGAAAAAATAAAAACAGAAAGAATATATTTTCTTGTGTTGTATTTATTCAAATATGTAATTAATATACTATTGATTATTATTGTTATCATATTACATTGTAAGGTTTACATTACATTGTAATATGATAACAGTTGTGATTGTTGAAAATTGAATATTAATAACGTAACGTTACTTCTACAATGACAATCAAAATATAGCCATAATTTCAAGGAAAGGGATGTACTTGATGAATTGACAGCAAATTATCAATATTTGGCTTCACTTTTGTTAGAAATAACCGCAATTCTGGCTCCTTTTTTTTTGTTAAAAGGTTGGTAACGACACTTAAACTTTTTTCGATAAGATATGACGATGATTTTAGGAAAACGCTATCAAAAGCTTTGTCGCAAATACCCACTGTCCAGTATATTTTTCGGGTATTTCTGCCTGCAGGCAAAATGTTTTATACCATTTTTTTAAATTTCACCTTCAGCACTATGCTGAACTATGCTAGTACTAAACTCGAGTAGCATCTCTTGTAATATCACATTCTCCACTTCCGTTTCATCAAATGGATTCATGATCCATGGTGATATTTGCATCGTCAGAACATCTTCGAAACTGATTTGGAAGTCATCATGCAGGGCAATTAAATGTTGAATGTATGTAATATTCTCATCAAGACTTCTACTTGTGACAAAGTACTCACTTTTTCCGACACTGGCAAGCACTATCATCGATTCGCTTTACGTTTCTTTTCGAAATTCAGGAAAGAAATGAGTAACGTTTATCTTTGGCATTCGTATGCCAAGATATATTGGTAAAGAATCAAACAAGTTCATGCATGATTGCAAGCACACACACTACAAGTCGTATTTCGACCCTTTGCAAGTCTGAACAAGAATTGTGGACGACGGAGAACGATGCTTTGCAGTGTCGACACGATGTACTGAATATGGAATATGCAAGTTTTTTACAAGTACCTAACAGTCGCTGAACTACTCAAAATATTATTTCCTACATTGATAGGTGAAGTCAAGCCTTTTATTTCTTCAATATCGAAACCAAATAAATTTTCGTGGACCCCCGCTTATGAATTGGGAACCCCCATATTTTTGTAACGCCTACGTAGACCCCCGTCGAGTCACCCGTGGACCCCTGGGGGTCCACCTGGACCACTTTGGGAATCAATGCGATAGACTTACCAGGCATTACCACATGCACATGCGCCGAGGGGTTTTATCATTCCTAGTGCTACGCAGTAGGGTGTCCGAATTTTTAATTCAATTCAAATTAAAACGAACCAAAGTATCTGCTACATAAAATAACAAGTTTCTACATGTTCAAAGTGTATTGCTACCACAAAACGAATGGCGTATTACACCATTTTATGACATACTAATTCAATTATTAGTTAATTAAATTTAACCTTAATAATATGTAATTGGGAGTGGTAAATAGAATATGTGTCAAGTAAGCTGCACTGGAGAGATATAATAAGATCGAAACAGCTGTATGCAGATTTTGCGTCGAAAAACACATATAACAGGGTGACTACATTCTTGAAAAACCTGGAAGTCCTGGAATTCTCATGGAATTTTGGGTTCACTCAAGGAATTTTTCAAGTGTTATCAGTGTTTTCCAAAATTGCTTTATGCAAATGTAAAACTAGTATTGAATAGCAATAGTAAAAAGACGTCCGTTATTTCCAGAAATAACCAGTATAATAAATACTGATAAATTCTTAAGTAAAGGCAAATTGTCTGACAGCATTTGCAAATGACGCGAGTACTTTCAGAAACTGTCTTGGTAAAAAGATGTATTGAACTCGTGTGTATAAGACATTGACAAAAAAATCTATGACAGGAGTGTTACACGAGAGGAAACTCGTATCGCGATACACCTGGAAAATGATAAAATCACCTGGAATATCCTGGAATTCTCAAGGAACTTAATATCTTTACTTGAGTAGACACTCGACAAGCTCCCTTGGAAGATTCTTTGATAATTTTGAAAGGGGAATAATTAATGGCACTTTTGACAAATTCTTCTGACTTTGAGCCTACAAACTATAAAATTGCAGATTTACACTCTGCATAAGTTAACTCTTCACATTAAGTTTAATCTCTATAAAAAGATACAAACGCAGTTCGGATTTGGTACATTTTAAGTTTCAAGACCTACCCACTATAAAATAACAGAATCGCACTTTTGATTTTTATCTGAATTTAGAACACTTTACGGTGTATAACTTTATTAACAAAAGAAAAATATTTTTTTAAAGAAAATAAACAAGTATTGTCATTGTTGCATAATTTTGTATTATGTATGATCAAAAAAAGTATCGCAAACAAATAGCGAATCAGGAAAAAATACTATTGAATTATTAGAGCCTTCTTCGCTATGGCTGGACGTCCTCTCTTCCTTTTGTGGTCGAGAGGTACACTTTTCGCTTCAATAGGCACCTTTACCTATTTCATAATGACTAGCAAATTTAGGGAATGTTTGCATACGTACTGTTTCAAAAAACTTGACAAGTGCACCGAAACGCCACTTTATCATTTTCAGAATACTCCCATTTCAAATGGGTATCCAGATTTGTACATCTTCTTGGATCGAAACTTTATTAGTAGTCCTAGCTTTTGTATGAAAAATTGTTTTTTTATCTTCATTTTCTTCAAACATTTTGGGTTTTTATTTAACCCACTGATAAGCATCTGTGAATTGTTGTTGGGATTTTGTAGATTGCGTTCATATGAACATTTTTCAACCGGAGAAACTTTCAAAACTTTTTTTAATGACGGAATTTGTTGATTGCAGTCCATTACTGGTGCTTGGAAATTGATCACTTGTACCTTCGTACCAAAATTTATTTTCTTCTATCCACGTGTTTTCGAAGCAATTTAAAAAGTCTTCTATACTTTGATTAGAGTTACCATCAACCGCATCATGCCATTTTTTCAGGAATAGGCTTAAAGCTGCTGTAAAAGTCTCATCGTCTACGCTAAGTTGTAGGGCATGAATATCTCGAATAAATATTGTTTTCTTTTATATTTCGGATTTTTACCTTGGGGGCGTTCAAGTATTACGTAACGCAATTTTTGAAGATTTTTGACCCTCCATCCCTCCTATGTAACGCGCCGTAACGTTTACATGAACCCTCCCTCCCCCTCCGTAAACGTTACGTAACACCCAAGTGACCATTTTTACCTAAAAGTCACAAATATGTTGCGCTAAATACCTGAAAGTCGCTAAAATTCCTATGTTATTGTTTGAATCGCGTTTTCGTTAATAATAAACAAAACAATAGATTTCTCACTCGCAATACATGCGTATGTTTATTTTATTGTTATTTAATAAATAATCATACATAATGTAAAATGTTGAAATGGGCTCAAATTGTCCTAATAAACTTTCATTACTAATCTTACATTTAATTATGCCGTTTTCCTGACTTGGCCCTGTCCTTACAGACATTTTTAGCTTAATCCACCATCATTTTTCTCATGCATTATTCGATTTTAGCTTATTAACAGGTTTTCACTTTGGGAACCTGCTTATTAAAATGGGTGCGATTAGCAAAGTTGGACCTAGGAGCCCAAGATAATTTTTCGTTTCATGTCTTTTTATGATATATATATATATATATATATATATATATATATATATATATATATATATATATATTGGATTTGGTTAGTTGCCGAAAACTAAGTGGGAAACATCTATTTCTTTTAGTGGGGATGCGGCAAATTTGAAAAACACGTTAGTGTACTCTTTTTCTATCCAAGCTTTCGAAATAATTTATTTCCTCCTCAGGGATCTACAAGCCAATTACAATAATATTGATTCGGAAACAAGCAAGAAAGAAACATACCAGAAATTGAGGTTTTTTTTTCCTGAAAGTTATTGTCATCTCCCTCATGTTTTTTTAAATAATCAGTTTGAAATTAAATAGGTTCTTCTACACTTCTTCAAAGAAGAAAATCAAAGAAATTGTTGCCGCCAAACTTTCTTCTTCGCGGGCTTACTCATTGCATATACTTACGTTTCAAAGTGCTATCTGTCGTTTTATTGTGCAAACCGTATTTGAAGAGCGTTATACAATATTTGAAAGCGGATTAGGTTTCTTTAAAGTCGAAATTTATTACAATAAGTTATGGCTATTATTTTCATGTTGTAGAATTGTAGATGATTTGATATGGAGTTAATTGTTATTTTCTCAGAGTGCATTTTGTCTATCAAAAGTGGCATATATTTTTTGTGCATCGCCTTTACTGAAAGTTTGAAATATTTTTTTTATGTTAATTCATTTATTTTTAAAGCGATTTTATTCTTTTTCAAAGTGAGTTCAATTCCAACCCATTTTGAAATTATTGAAGAGTTTTCCTTTTTCGCTATATGATTCTCCTATTATATTTTATTTTCAAGTGACCTTCCGCAATATATTATTGACTTCGGTCAATTGGTACGTGTTGCATAATTCCGTTAATTATATACCGAATGAGTCAAAAAATCGTTTCGATATATAAATTTGATTGCAGAGTCCTTGAGGCCATTGAAAAATGTACATTTATTCTCGCATTTATTGCTTATGATGCCATTAGATTTGCTCTTCAACGTTACACAAAACCACTAATAATGAGTGCATTTCCTATCATGATTTAGTTTAGACGCAAAATAGAAACGAGTATGTGTGTTTTGATGCGGAATTAATTGGAGCGGCTCTAATTTTTTTAATGGCTCAACGTCTGTCAGCAGCGTACGTAATGCGATCGCAAAATGAGGTTGCTTCGGCAGATAAAACGTTTATGGAGAGAGTCGATGAATACGGGATCGAAATTTCCATTAATTGCGGACGAATATTCGCTAGATTTTCACGGACGTAGAGAGAGCGATATTTCGATTTGTACGAGAATCGCCGGACTGTAGGAACTATGATTAATTAGTCGGCGAAGCTTTGTGGGTTGCGTTCGTCCAAACGCGAGGTTATTTCGCCCAGGTCTTTCTATCCGGTATGAAAATTCTCATAAGAGAAACTTTTCGAACATCGCACTTGCGATTTCCGCGATATCGGTCGATTGATCGAGAAATTCTGCGAAATTACTTCCGGTTTCTGTGAGGTCATTGAACGATATTTATTTTGTTCGCACCAATAATAATAATAATAATATTTATTGCACCTGGTGCATACAAAAATTTCAACGAATGATAATTTTATTTGAAAATTTGTATGAAATTCCTCAACAATATTATTGCTTTCTTTCGACGCTTGTTGTCAATTGAATCGGTGATTGTTGAAAGGGTACTAAGTCCATTTTCCATTGAAATTGTATTTGATATGGGATGCTATACCAAATTATATCGCCGACCGTTTGGTGTTGAAAGGAAAGAAGTCCCATTCTAGGAAGCACTAATAATACGTACGTACTGGATTGCAGTGAGAGTTGAAAGGTGCTAAGGCCCGGTTTTTCAATGCTCGGTTAAAGTGATTTAGCTTTCGGCTAATCGATAACCTTTAGGTAAACCGTTTTTCCACCTCTCATCTTGCGCTAACCTACTGCTATTCTATCGGGTAGAGTAACTATCACCTGAAAGTCTTTGTCAAATGGCTAACTGTAAGCTATCTTGCAGACGCATGCGCTCCGTAGGTTAACTATCCCGAACGGCCCGAACAGTCGAGTTTGTTCAACTGCTTTGTAACCAGTAACCTCATTTTCTATTTTGTTTTTTTCTACGAAAGATGGAAGCATTTGATTTTTAAGTGATGATGATGAAGAATAAATTAATAGACTTCATTGATTACCAAAGAAGGCCATACGTGGTCAGAGAAAGAAGTAATCCATTTCACTATTTTGATGAATTGGATTTTTTCACAAGATTTAGGTTAATAAAAGAAACTGTTCTGAATATATTAGAACAAATTGAACAACAGATAGAGACCATAACAGATAGGTAAATTATTTCAAACTCCATAAATCTTTTTCCAAGTTTCTTTTTTTTCCCTCCAAGTAGTAGAATCTGTTTTTTTTATTCAATTATTGCTTTGAAACCATTGGCAATTTTTAACAGCAACGATCTATCAGAAGGACTAAAGTTTGCCACTCTTTTCTTCTTCAATGCTTTTGTTTCACCCATTTTATTATAAAATAATCAACAATAACATAACATATATTTCCGAAATCGACAGCAAAAGGGGAACGACCAATCAGAAGTGCTCCCTGAATTATCAGTACTACCAACGTTAACAAATATATCGCTAGCTGACGGTTTGCTAGCCTAAAGTCAAACATTCGAAGGAGAAACGCAATAGTTCTTAGTTGGAACTTTAGTTGATGGTTAAGCTTAACCTATAGTCAGCTAACTGTGAGTTTTAACCGAGCATTGAAAAACCGGGCCTAAGTCGCGGACTTAGTTCCATTCAACTCTGAACAGGAGGTTGAAGATGAATAATTTGTCGTGTTTTTGCTTCATAAGTAGGTACTTGTTTATCATTTGGCATGTTTGTAAGAATTATTGTTCATTTCTATGTGGAATAAAGTATAAACTTTAAAATAAAAACACTTGGCTTATGTTTCACAATATAAAAAATATTTAGATACTGTATTTAGCAGTAACGAAAAGTCGACATGTTTCGAGTTATGAACTTATTATCAAGACTGACTACAGGAGAGTATTACATCGTATTTTATAAAACAGACAAAAGCAAAGGTGATACCTGAAAATCAATTTGTTCGTTTACAAGGGGTAATTGACTATTATGGGCGGAACTTATTTCGAGAATTTCATGAAGGTCAAGGCGCTTTCCTTTGTTACCTGAATGTAACAATTTGGTTTTGTTGAAGTCCAGGAAGTGATTGAATTTTATACAATGCTCAGAGAAGCCAGTGGTATTTTTGTTTTGTAAAATTGACTTTTTATGTTCTTCAACACGAATGCTTATATTCCTTCCTGTCTGTCCAATATAGAAAGCAGGTCATTCGTCGCAAAATATTTTGTAAATACCACTGTTTTCTCCGACGTTAGATTTTTATTTATTATGGACCAAGAATGACTTCAAGTTTCTTTTATTTGTACAAATTGTTTTAACGTTATTTTTCGAGTCTGTTACAAATTTTGCTACTCAAATTAGGCACATAATTTATTGGGAAGTATTTTTGTTCTTCATTAATAGTTTGCGTGGGGTATATTGAATGCAACAAATACTTTATTCGTTTTGTTACATTCAGGTAACAAAGGAAAGCGCCTGGACCTTCTTGAAATTCTCGAAATAAGTTCCGCCCATAATAGTCAATTACCCCTTGTTAGCGAACAAATTGATTTTCAGGTATCACCTTTGCTTTTGTCCGTTCTATAAAATAGGATGTAATACTCTCCTGTAGTTAGTCTTGATAATGAGTTCATAACTCGAAACATGTCGACTATTCGTTACTTCTAAATACAGTATCTAAATATTTTTATACAGTGAAACATAAGCCAAGTGTTTTTTATTTTAAAGTTTATACTTTATTCTTTATGATGTTTCACCAAGTGATGTGCGAGAATTCAATCTCAGTCATTTCTATGTGTTATTTCTCCAATGAAGTATATTAGTTTAATCATAACTACACAATTTTGTTTTACTGATTGTTGAATGGAACTAAGTCCTTGCTTTAAAAAAATAATGAAAAATACAAAAAATGGAAATAATAATTTCTCTGTAGATAAATGATTCCTCACCCATTTACTTTTATTACGCTGACTGCATGTATCAATGAAATGAAATAAATAACTTTTAAACATATTTTTTCAATTTACTCAAAACTTTCATTTTTGGACTTAGTACCCTTTCAACAATCACCGATTCAATTGATGAAATATTTCATACATGTAGAACCATCTAGTATCTAGTAGTAGAACTAATAAACTGTCCTCGTTCAACAATGTCTCAGAACCGTTTGAATTCATTGTCGATAAAGGCCATTGAAAATGATGTATTAGGAAGGGTCAACTTCCAAGATGTTTTAAACGATTTTGTTTCTAAAACAGTTAGAAGAGTTAATATTTAAACTTACTGTACTGTAAAAAAGCAATAAATATCTTGGAAGTTGACTTTTTTCCAATTTGTACTTCACAAAACTGTTTTCTTTAGTTTATTGTATTTTATTGCGTTTAACAAGATCAAATTTAATAACCGCGTCCCGTCTCATTTATCTTTCCTAAACCATCATGCAACCTGGATCATCATTCATCACTTATTTAAAACCTATTCATCAAGACCATTTCAATAAAGCTAACGGTGATGCTGCAGCATCAATTCAAAGTAACCTTGTTGTTGCAATATCACATAAGACTTTGAAGTAACAGGGTACCTGGAGTCGATCATCTGGAAGTAACTTACATCCCTTTATCAACTTGAACAGACCTGAGGCCTGGACAGGGTTGTTGCCTACGGGCCCGGACAGGTTTAATCCGGACCTGAGTGGAAGTTCAGCTATAGCTGTTCTTCCACTACCACCAAAACGAAACAATTACTGTATACAATTCATCTGACAATTCAGACATTTTCCTTAAGGTACTTTTTCAATGTATTGACATTAACACAGTTATTAAAAAGATCCAGATTATCATTGAGAATCTTCACAGCCCTATAAGAAAAAGCCCTTGGATGATCTATGGTATGGTATATCGCAACTACTACTACTACGTACATTCACACAATGATATAGTTCTCTCTTAACCAGTAGTTCATTCAAGTATGAGGGACTCTCTGAACTCAATATTTTATATATAACAGCTGCAAGCTGACATAGAAACACTAATTCATATTTCAGGATTTTATGTTTATTATAATTTGGAGTAACGTGTTCTTTTCGTTTTATGATTAATGAGTATCTAAGGCAACAATTTTGCATTTTTTGTATCAAATTTCTAGCGTAAGTTGTAGCAAATGAGTAGTAAACACAACTACAGTAATCAAAAGATGACAATATCAAACTTGTAACTAAATTTCACTTAATATGACTAGAAAAGTACTGTTTAAAACTATAGATCGATTTAAATTTTACATAATGCTAATTTAAGTAGGTTATAAATATGGCTCTGAAATTTGAGCTCATTATCTATAACTATTCCCAGACTTTTAACGGCATCCTCAAAATATATCACAATAGACCAATTTGTATTAACTTTTCAATTTCCCCGAGAGTTGCTGATGAAAAAAGCTATGCTAAGCCTAAATTGGTGGCTCATATTCTTCGCAGGGTTGTTTTGTTTAAAACAAAATGTTTTGAACATGATTGAAACTTGAAGTTATAACCAATTGATTGGCCGATACTTGATGAAAATCCTTGACAAAATGAAATATTTTTGATTTTTAGTATATTTTGTAGAACATAACAATTGTTTCGCCAAACGCAAAAGGTTCTTCATATGTGTAATTCAGACTGGTCAAATTACTCATCTGCAGAACCCACTGTCTTTGGCGAAACAATTGTTGTTTAACAAAATATTGTGAAAATCAAAAACCGCAGTTTTATTTACATTACTTGTTTTGAACTTTTTAAAATTTGTTTTTAATCTGTTTAATAGTAGGTACTTTAACAACCCCTACAATTCTTACTACGGAAATATATCAACTGTAAAATAAATTAAAAGAGTACCTAACACTAGAAACTAGATGCCACAAAAGGAAAAAATTTTTCATCAGAACAACATATGTGGTTGTTGAAACGATGCTTTGAATTATAGTTCATTACTATTGCAGCTAGTATTTATATTTTAGTTCAAATGTTCAAATATTGAAACTAATTTCAAATTATTTTCTGTGTTCAGTATGTTTCTTAGTTTTGTTATTATATACACGCCTATTCTACTTAACTTCTTTAAGCATGTTGTGTTTTTTATCAAGTATTTTGAACAGTTTTAAACTAGTAAAAACTGTTCAAACCAAAGAAAACATGATTTTATGTTTGTTTTTTTAAATAAAACATGATTTTTTTCCAACCCTTTTCCACGTCCTAAACGTTGTCTCCATTTCAAGTAAAGAGTGCTTTCGATACTATATACATGTGCGTTAGTTCTTTTATCAAGTATTTTGGACATTTTCAAACAAATAAAATCTGTTTGATACAAAGAAAACATGTTTTTATGTTTTTTTTTTAAAATAAAATCTGTTTTTTCCAACCCTTCTTCTTCATATCCTTAATATTGTTTCCGTTTTAGGTAAAGAGTGCTTTCGATTTTGCTTACTATATACATGAGCTTTACTTCTTTAAACATGTTTTTTTTATCAATTATTTTGAAGAGTTTTAAACGAATAAAAAACTGTTTGAAACAAAGTAAACATGTTTTTATTTTTTTTCTCAAATATGTTTTTCACTCTTCTTTCTCACCTTCTTAACGTTATTTCCGTTTCAGGTAAAGAGGGCTTTCGAATACGCTTACTCCGTATTGACGAACGTGGTTCATCCTTTCTCGCCGTATTGCAACTGCCAAAAGACCTCCATTCTGGGCAGGATAGTCAAGGTTACGGACAAGGTGGTGCAGTACCGTCACTGGATGGAGAGCTCCTTTTTGAACGACTACGGTAGTCCGCAGATATCGCCCATTCCGTCGCCCAAAAGGTCCAGCAGATCGCTGTCGAGCAGTGGATCGGTGTCGTCGTTCGACGAAAGTGGTGGGAGCTCGGAGGTATACCTAATAGTTGTTAACATTGCCCCCGTCAGTGTAGCCTGCGCTACTGTACACCCTTTGCCTATTACGTCGTTAGGAACGACGGACAGTATCAAAGAAGAGAAACGTATACAGAAGCACAACGCTTCACGTGTCATTGTTTGAGGATCGCCCAAATCGTAAGATACCCACACCAGCCCACTAGGTGGCGACAAAAAAATTGACGTAAATCGATCAAATCCTTCTAGTCCAAGATCCCAGAGCTGCCAGACGTTACTTATTATCTCAGTAATAAAATTTGTGGGATGAAGTAGTGCTCGGCTGCTCGTATGTACTTTCAGTGTATGGATACTCGCTATCTTGTGCCGACGGCCAATTTCCAGGTATCAGGTGCTAAAGATGGGAAAAAAACTAGACCCACTTTTCTTATTTTCTCAGTCTTTATTTTCATTTATGATACTCAGGGAACTATTTCAATACCTTCTGCAAGCAGCCAGACCTATCGTATGGGCTAAACATCCCGCCAGACACACATTAAGTGTGAGTATGACAGTATGAGCGAAATGTCATGATTCGCCCATTCAAGCGCGATAGTGATTATCTATGCGCATCGAATATAATAATAGACTAACCACAAAATGAAACAATAAGTATGTTAATTTAAAAATACATGCTGTAAGTCCACTATAATTATCTTATTTGTACGGAAACGAATAAAAAAACAGTGTTGTTATGGAGTATGTACATATATGTAAGAGTGGTATCGATATGAGTCATTTAGAGCCAATACATGTGCCAATAAGATATAATCCTAGTTAATCGGAAGATATTTACTTAATGCCTAATAATTAACTTCATTTTACTCTGATACTATGATTGGGTTTATATATAACCCCGCAATAATACAGTGTTTCTTTGCTTTTTTGATTGTTCACAGTTACATGCTTCATTTTAATTGTGAACAAGTACAGCTCCATCAATAATTTGTTCCAATAATCAACTTACTGTGAAGAAAATATTGCTTTCCAATGCATTTGGTACAAAACAGTACGAAACTTTTAAATTACCGCTCTTTCAACATGGCTGCTGCGCTTGCGCATGTCAAATGATGAAAAGGTCTATATCGAAAGTACGTATAATCAAACATAGAGCATGCTTGAGTAGGCAGTAAAGATAGAAGTATGGAGGGTAGAGGTAAGGAGGACCATCTCATATTGGAAAACAGTCGCAAAAGTGTCCAGTTGTAAACTGCAAATTGCAGTTCCAAAACCCTCCAGAGTGGCGCCAGAATAGCAAGAGAGCATGAAATAGGAAGGGATTCCATGCCGCGCTGTTGCCAACTTTTGTAATTGGGATTTTGAAGTTTGAAAGCTAGGTTATGTAGTTTATTTTTGAATGGGTGCTTTTATTATCTTATTTATTAGTTTATTGAATTAGTTTATTTTTGAGTCACTGTATTTTCTTTCCATAGAACTCAGTTCGTCTTCCAAAAATTTTTCAAGATACCTACTAGTCAAAAAATGCCGCTCTTCTGTTTAAAATGTGTAAAACTGTAATCGACTCATCGTGATATTCAAATCGACATAAAAGATGCGCATAACATTGAACCTAAATCTACAGAGTACGATGAATCTGTTGGTAAGAATTTGTTAATGAGGTAAATAAAAGTAAAAACGACTTCAATATGACAACAGCGCGTCATTTGAAATGTACCCACTTGCTATTGTGGCGCCACCAATTTGACGATTTTTGACGGACACTTTTTCATACACAGAGATGGTCCTCCTTACCTCTACCCTCCATAGATAGAAGGGACTTCGACGCGCATAGATAATCACTACCGAGCTTAAATCGGCGAATCATGACATTTCTCTCATACTCACACTTAATGGTGTCTGGCGGGATGTTTGGCCCATACGATCGGTCTGGCAGCTTGCATAAGGTATTGAATTAGTTCCCTGAGTATCATATATAAAAATCAAGACAGAAAATAAGAAAGGTGTTTCGAGTTTTTTTCCGTCTTTAGCACCTGATACCTGGAAATTGGCCGCCGGCACAAGATAGCGAGTATCCATACACTGAAAGTACATACGAGCACTACTTCACCACCCCACAAATATTATTACTGAGAAAATAAGTAACGTCTGGCGGTTCTGGGATCTTGCTCTATTCCTCTTTTCTTTTCTTTTTTCTACGTGACTTCGATACACCCGTTATCCATTTCCATTCTTGGTATGTTGGTCGCCATAAGTAAGAAATATTCCCTTACAAAAACGAGACTACTCGAAAACGTCCGATGCTCGACCGTCCTGCCATCTGAAACGAAAAATCGGTTCTAAATTTTTCGAGCACACCTACCCATTTGAGATTTGTTTTTGCCACTACGTTTCTTGAGTTCATTTTAATCTAGAAGCTACCCCTTATCAATTTTTTTCTCAATAAATGAAGTACTATATTAAATTCTCATGAAATTCAGGGAACTCTTCTATGAGACACCCAAGTCTGAGCAGAGATCTCGTCGGATTCTTACCGACTAAAAACCCCCTCGATCAAGACTTATTTCTAATTTGCATCAGTATCAAACACACAGCACTGCTGCCTAATTTGGCTATTGTGCACCTTTTTTGTTTCGGTACCATCATCTCTATAAATTTTTTTTTAAATACCTATTTTTGAAAGATATCAAGTTACAAAAATTTACTGCGTATGGAAGTCACAATTTGGCTTTTTTGATGCCATCAAAAATTTTGAAAATCTTTAATTTATAGTTTTGTTACTATTGTGATTTTTTTGAAATTTGAAATTTATTCTCGAACAATGCATTGACATTTATTTTGTAATTTTTTTATTTTAGGGATCAGGACCTCCTTCGAGGGATATCTCACCAAACCTCAACCAACCTCAACATAAAAACCAACCGAAAAAGTCAAAAACAAATAAAAAAATTTACAATAACCAAACAACGATGACTAAACGTAAAAAACCCACTGCAAAACAATAGTATTTATTGTAGGTTTTTCAAATTCAGTTTGTATATAGTGTGAATAGGTAGTTAAAAAGTTCAGAATATGCCTGCGCTATAGGCTTTGTACATACTCGATTGAAAATTTATTTTTAAAAAAATTAAAAAAAATTTAGGTTTGGAACCGAACCTAATTTAAAATGAAACTACTCGGCTTGTAAAAAAAAATGAATGATATATATAGAATTTTTTAGAAGTAATTTAACAGTTGGAAGTATAGAATTTTAATATGCTCTGATACAGATCTTTTATACATAGTTTTTCATTTGTTTATCGTATGTATTTTACCAACTTAAAAGTGTTACAAACGAATATAACCATTTTATGTAGCGAATACGATTTTGTTTTAGAAAACATAAGAAGTAAGAACAACGAATAAAAGGAAGCTGCAAATAATCTCCAGGTCTGGAACATATGGTATGTTTATCTTTTTTTAAGTATGTTGAAGATGAATCAAAATTGACATTAAGGAATTCCTTTGCTTGGAACCTGTTTTAGGTAATTATACTTAATCGTTCATAGATTGATTTGTGTTCATTGCCAAAATAATTTTTTTTTCGAAAACGATCGGATTTATTTTTTCACTTTTTTTTTTCCATTTAATCATTCTAGTTTCAGTTTTATTGATGTTTTTCATAGAGAATATTAATTTTGAGATGAATTTTTTCATGTACAGATATACAAATTCCAAACAATTGGTGGGGTAAGAGCAACTATAACAGAATGTCGATTTTAATTTGGATCCTTATTGATCTGTTCTATAGAAAAGGTGAATTTTACAAATGCGAAAATCGTAAAACAAAAAAAACTAGAAAAATATAAAATTTTTATTTTTAATTTATTGTGTATAATTGTAAGTCTATTAGTATACATTTTTAAGTGCTGACATAAATAATTGTGAGTATGTAAATAGAGAACCGCAAAATGTAACTAATTTACATCAAAATTAATGATAACTAAAATTACACATTTAAAGTAAATATGAAAAAATAAACGAAAAGAAGGGGAGATATAACTCCTAATCAATACTTCCAGACCATTGTACTTAAAAATTAATTACATTTTCAAAAGTTTAGATTTAAAAAAAAAAGATGGTACATATCTCCTTATCCATACATTAAAGCCATATTAATTTTGAATAGTAAATCCAATGATTTTATTAATAAACAAACATTTTTGGCAACAAGTGAAGTTTGTTCAGATGTGTTATTTTAAAGTGGCTTGCTAGAGGCAAAGTTTATATAGATGTAGATGTTTTTCACAAAGGTCCGTCTTTATGAAAATATTAGAAAATAAATTTTCTATGTTATCTATCTATTTGATACTTAAAGTTTTCATGAAGTTTCTGTCATATTCAGATCAGGAATTGCTTCAGATATTTAATCACTTATTTATCAAAAGCTAGCTCCTTGTGGACTTTCAGTATCAATTGCGGATTGGAATATTTGGAGGTTGTTGTAGAAGAGATGACATTCCTATTTTTTCCTGAAAATAAAATTTCGTTTCTGAACATTGGCCAAGTTCATAATTTAGTTTTAGTCCCAAAATGTAGGGACAGTGTGTATAAAGATTCAAGGAAAACATCTGACAAAGACATAACTGAACAAAACCACCATTGCCAAAAGATCAGAAATTATATTTTTTCCTGTACAAGAACTAATTTATCTAATTTTTTTTTCAAAAACTCATTTTTAAATTTATATATATATATATATATATATATATATATATATATATATATATATATATATATATATATATATATATATATATTATATCAGAAAGATTTCCGCGGTCGGAAGTATTTGAAAAACTTGGTTCTCGGAATGAACCGCGTAAAAGATTTGAAAAATCTCGACGTTTCGGCTCCTTTTGCGAAGCCATCTTCAGGAGAATTAGAAGGAAAATAATTGACTCTGAAGAGTAGGCAGGTTGAGACTTCAGAGTTGACAGGAAGCAGTACGGTTGGTGGAGTAGGCAGGTTGTGACCACGCAATCGTATTGTTTCCGATTCCTCCTAATTCTTTTCGTGGAGTAGGCAGATTGAGGCCACGTATCTGAATTATTTTCCTTCTAATTCTCCTGAAGATGGCTTCGCAAAAGGAGCCGAAACGTCGAGATTTTTCAAATCTTTTACGCGGTTCATTCCGAGAACCAAGTTTTTCATATATACATATATATATATATATATATATATATATATATATATATATATATATATATATATATATATATATATATATATATATATATATATATATATATGTATATTTGTATATATATATATATATATATATATATATATATATATGTAATATATATATATATATATATATATATATATATATATGTATATATATATATATATATATATATATAGTATATTTGTATATAGTCTATATATATATATATATATATATATATATATATATATATATATATAATATATTTATTTATATATATATTATTATATTTATATATATATATATATATATATATATATATATATATATATATATATATATATATATATTATAGTAAGTTACCTTTTTAAATAATATTGGTCTGCTTTGAGATTATAACCAATTAATTAGTGGCAAATTAGTTTTTCTGTCTATTTCATAGCCTCAAAATATCAAATCTTTGTAAACTCACGGTTTTACATGGTCGAATATATGTAAATGGATTCATTTTCATACTTCAAAATTCTGAGACAGCTATTTTACAAGTTATCTATTATCTTATAAGGTAAATAATTAAGTCTTACCTTTTGCGATCCGTTTTCTGGGAGATTCAGCTTGAGTCAAAATCAATATTATTAACAACAATTACAAAATAAGAATTCATCTTTTTGTTGATATTGATGCATGTGGAAAAATATCAGGTGATTTATCTTCACGTATTATTGAAGGATGATGGAATTGAACTTTTCATGAAATTACTTTATTACGATAAAAATTAACTAGACGGGTAACATCATACATTAATTGAATCAAAAATTAGCGGATCATAGTTTCTTGATGACAATGAACAAAGTCCAACTGTTATTCTTAAAAGTTAATTTGATTTTTTTGTGAATATCTAAATAACTTAATTCTCTTTTCGATGCCTAGCATACGCGTTTAAATAATTCAGAACTCTCAAAATTTAACTATTTTGATAATTCGCATTGTGGCCCCACTCTTCAATGCCTTCAATTGCAGCTCAGTTAAATTTAACTGTTCTAACCCAAACTTTGTGTACAGATGATTGATAAAAGTTTAAATGAAACGGTTGTTTGTAGTCTTTTTAGGAGAAAGACTACAACTAATTTTTTGGAAAGAATAAGAACTTGTGCTCTACATAATAAAACGTCTGATCTTTGAGGTATTTCAAGGCACAATCCAGTTTGAAATAAGACCTCTAACAATACATGTTGTAATTGAAAAATAATTAAACCTTAAAATACCTGGCAGCTAAGATAAAATTACAATCTGATAGATTGAGTGTAATAAAGTTACTAGATAGGCATATTCTGAATAATATATGTACAGCAATCTCAAATCTTGAAATATATCTTTAAATTTGTATATATGAAAGTTTTTGAGTGATAACTTATATTATTTGTATAAAACCATTTTTACATTAGTATATGGGGCTGGTTCCCTGTCAGTTATTTTCGTTATTTTATATGCCATAAACAGTTTTTTCAGATTTACAATTTCAGTCATTATTTCAGCATTTGAATTATTTGAAAATTGTTCAAATAACTGACATGTCTATCCCAGTTCTTAATTTTTTTAAACAGTATACTTCATCTTTTTTTTTGCAATACACGGTGCAATATGCCAATTCTCTTTGACCGTTTTTTTTCAGACATTTCTATTATATTGGACTGTATATGTAAATTTTTAGTTTGTATACATATATGTGATATCGGAAGTGAGTTTAATTATGTAGGTAGGAAGAGATATCGAGGTCTAAGGATCTCCCATCACAAGTCATAACTTTAGATTTAATTTTACTGATATAATTTGAAGACTTATTAAGGTAAAAATTTGTATCTAAAAATTTCATCGTTTTTGATAGTTTTTATTTTTGACCGTTTTAGGTCAACATGTAAATATGAGTGTCTCTCATGTAATAACGCACTTTTATTATTTCCACTGTTAACTTTTTATTAGAGTATCTCAAATTCTGAAGAGTTCACGAAGTCGAAATAAGATTATATTTATTTCATTTATTGTATATTATTTTTTTTATGATGTTTTTATATATCTTCGAAAAATCACTAGCCTCGATAATTTTTACTTCACGGACAAAAGAATTCCGAAAATTCGCAAGGGTTTATTTTATTTTTCCAGAACCCCATGTTGAAATGTATAAAAATTTATTAGATTGTTTGAGTTTACCATTTTTAATGTATAGTTGCTAATAAGGCTAAGTATTTATAATGGAAATAGTTTTTAAGACTGTAAGACAATGTGTAATCTTATTAAAAAATTTCGAAAATATTTTTAATAAGAGTAGACTTGAGTCAAGTACAAAATCGAAAATGTAAAAAGGAAAATCGAAAAAAAATTAAAATAAGCGCCAAGATTTTTCTAATTAGAAAAAATTTCGTTGTAATATAATTTACTTCTTGAGCGCGAGCTATTTGTTTTATTCCCGATACCCTGTTCCTTCAAAAATATTAGATATAAGAATTGATAAATTCTCTACTATATGATACTCTTTTATCATTATTAAAATATTGAAAAATTACATACCAAGTTTACTATCATAAAAATAGATTGTAATTATTAGTACATTTAGCAAATCGTTTTCTAACATAAATACTTAAAATACAGGTCGAATACCAAATATTCAATTCACAAAGGATTTTCTAGTAGACAATCAAGTAGTCTTTAAATCGACATTCGTGCCTGGCTACTCATCATTAATTAGAACATTTAGTAGTCCCCGATAGCCCACTTAATTAAAAGAAGTCCGCTAAATGTATTCATAATTGAAATATATTTTTATGAATTATATACTTCGTCGTTTCTTGTTGTAGGTTCTGGTAATAGGAAAATAAGCGTTTCAGAGTGGAAGATGTTTAAAAGGCTTTATTGGTAAGAAATATTAGTAGCCAATTATTATAAAAACATATATATATATATATATATATATATATATATATATATATATATATATATATATATATATATATATATTATATAGTTATGTTTTTTTATACAGTAGAAAAAGCTAATACTAATAATCCGTGAAATATGCTTAGGTAATTATGTAATATAATGCCGCTTTCTCAAAATTGGATGAAATTTTTAATACTCACTAATTTTGGACTGAAAAAGACGAATCTGAAATTGAAAAAGACAAACTTCAATTCAGATTTTGCTACACTGTTTTTAACAAAAGAAAATTAAGCTAATTCAACCTCAGAGTCCAAGAATGTATTCCCAGATTTTCATTTTTAAGCTGGTATTACTCGATATGGCAAGCTATATAGAATCGCGGCGTTTTGTTGATATTTTCATAGGAAATTTTCGAAGTGGAAAATGAAATCTGTATTCAGGTTCCCCTTTTTCAATATCAGTAAGTAACCCAAGATATCCATTATAGCTGCATTTTGTCGACATTTTCGAAGATAAAATTATGAAAATAGTTGATTTCTGAAATTATTTTAATTCAGATTCTCCATCCAAAATCAGTAACAAAAATTTTATTTTGAAGTAGCAATACTTTATTATATAATTACATATCATTTTAAGGTAATTTGATAGGCAGTTTTTTATTATAGAAAGTATACAAGTATAAATATTCGGAATTGCATATATTTCGAAACTAAATTGTACTATCAGAAAGTTAGAAACATATCCAGTAATTCCGAGTTATTAAGGAACGCATTCAATAATAGTAGTTGATCAAAAGTTCTAAACTTCTTCTTTTTTAGTAGTTCAAATAGTTAATTGACATTTTCGACATTCATAACCTGTTTATTTTATAAGATCTTTTTCACTCGTGTATCCAGTTTATAAGTTCACCTACTCTCATATTTAATTATAATTCAAGCATTTTAAACATAAATATTAAAATGGAAGTCGATAAGGAGATAAAAATTAATCCAGACGAGTTTGAAGCCAGAAGACCTAATAAACGAAGAAAAAATTCAACAGGGGAATCAAAGATGGAAACGGAATCTCACAACGGTATTGAAGGAAAAGTGAGAATAAGACCGCAGACGAAAAGGTATAGAATGAAATCTTTCTCTGAAACTAAGGATAATATGAGGAAGATATCTGTACCTTCACATAGGTATACGCCCTTGAAAGAAAACTGGTTAAAGATTTTTACACCAATTGTTGAACACTTACAACTGCAAGTTCGTTTCAATCTGAAGACGAGAAATGTTGAGATAAAGACGTGTGACGATACTAAAGATATTGCTAATTTACAGAAAGCCGCAGATTTTGTTAAGGTAAGGAATAATTTGTAATGAACATTTGAGTATTTGCCTAAATAAGATTTGACAAATTCTCAATTGTGCCTTCATTTATATAAAATCCGTACATCTTATATTTTTGAATAAAAAAATTTAATTTGATTGAAATATTAGTTTTTAGCATCTTTTAGTACTTCTATTTCATAGCTTCAAGTATCTATACTTCTTACCATAGTATCAAGATTCAAAACTCTTTTTCAATTTAGCAATGTTAATTTTTTTCTGGTTAATAAAAACTTAACTCCATACATAGATTTTCCAGAAAAGGATTTACACAACATAGCAGCTCCTTAATAGCTCTAGAAGTATTTAGATTATGTGTTAGTTCTATGTAGAGTAATTTGAAATAAAAAATGGTCATATTAAATCTTCAATTAATATGCAAGTTCTAAAAATACAGTTTTGAATCATGATAAGGCAAGATATTTTTTTCTAATGCTAGGTTACAAGTAGTGTATGAGAAAAATGGATATTTTTCTACAATTAATTATATAACTATAATTTTTCAGGCATTCATATATGGATTCGAAGTTGAGGACGCCCTAGCACTCTTACGTTTGGATGACCTGTTTGTAGAATCCTTCGAAATAAAAGATGTAAAAACATTGAAAGGCGACCATCAATCAAGAGCAATAGGTAGACTTGCAGGCAAAGGAGGTAGAACAAAATTCACCATAGAAAATGTGACAAAAACAAGAATCGTTCTGGCAGATAGCAAAATTCACATTTTGGGCAGTTTCCAAAATATCCAGTTAGCGAGAAGAGCAATTTGCAATCTGATTTTAGGATCTCCACCATCCAAAGTTTATGGACAATTGAGGAATGTTGCTTCAAGAGTGTCACATAGGATGTAACTATGAATATTCAAGTGGCAATGTTGACAAAAATATGAAAAATCACAAAAAAAGACAGGCTCTTTTGCGATATGTTTATTGTTGTAAAATTAAAATTTATATAAAGGAAAATGTAATTTACTTGACTTCTATAATGTCATTTACTATTTGAAGGGTATGTTCTTCTACATCAAAAATAATGAATTACTATCTCAAAAACCTTATATATGAAATACCAAGTAAAATAACAACTTCCATTACTATTATTATTATTAGTAGTAGTTTATTATAAATAACATTTCGACCAATTTTTCTCAATAGGTTTTTGGTGACGTCAAGTTGTTGGTCTGCATTTTCAAGTCTACTTTTGGTTCGAAGTAATGACTCTCTTTGATCATTAAGTTCAGATACAACTTCTGTGGCTATACTTTCAGTTTCTATAGCTATTTGATTTGACCGAGCTATACTGTCTCCTGTTCTTTCCAAAATTTGTCGACCGTCTACACCAAGTTGGCGATTGTAACTGTCCCAGTTGACATTGGTGTCGTGGTTAAACATTATTTTTGTTTTATAAATATTCGTTTTCGTTATCTTGTAACTTCTTCAAATTTATAAGTATTATTTCTAAAATGAGATCGTGACATGTAAACAGATCGAAAACTCATAACAACAAACTACAACGACCTAAAACCCAAACGCATGTCACCAAATCAAGGGCGGATATTTGACAAAACATAGAACAATAAATTATTATGTTTTCACAGATATAAGCAGTATTTTCTTTAATTCAGTCACAGTTTATTCATCCGACCAGACTTAGGTAAACAATGATAAACCTGCAACATATAGGTGAACGTACACTTTTCCGTGCCTAACCAAACGAATTTTGGATTTCTTCATATGAAACCTCGCACATTTACCCGCGTCGAATCGTCCGAATCTGGAAGAACCCCAGAAATCCTAGACGAATTCGGATGAAGTCATTCGATTCGGTGTGGGTGATGTAGTCGATTCGAAAGATGCGCTCGCATTTTAACAGTTGCGTACGACATAACAACGAGCGAGTCCAAGTATTACTTCTTAATCTCTGAAGCTACACATCGACTCCAAAAATTCTTCCACCTATATTCAGAATGGACATCCGGGTAGGCATACTGTCTTACAAATAAAAAAACTCGTATACTTAGGTTATTCCAAACATATATTAGGAATAGTTATCCTTAATATAAGGTAAGTATAACAACTGAATATATTTTCACAAATAAACTTGGTATAACATCTGTATAAGTATTCTACCTTTATTCGAAAATTATGGTTTGGCAACGTCGAAACTCCTAGCGTATGTACATAGAACAGCATAAATTTAAGTGACATATGTCTAATCTTTATCTCTGTGCTCTGTGGTATTGGCAAATGTATTTTATGAAAGAAGGACATAAACAAGAACACTTGTATTTGTAGAAGCACGTGGAGTTTATTATAAGTTGGTTTGGTTTTCATATATCCCTAACCTAACACCATCTTTAGAAAAACGTTATTTCATTCTGAACTCTTCATCATTGTATAAAGTAAATGGGTCTTCTCTCTCTTTGAAAGTTTTCCTTTTCCTGTTGTTTTCTATATTATTTATAATACTATTCACTTCCTCAATAGCTTCTACAGCTCTCAAAAACATTTTTTGATGAATAATAAAAAATCAGTGTTAAAATGCGCCAAATGATTTTTAGGTTATAACGTAGTAAAACTAGGGTACGGGTTGGTATAAGTTTAGACTAAATAGTTATACCGAGTATAACTTATATATAAGTTATGCCGAATTTATTAGTAGTTACTTTGCTTATTCTTGATTTATTCTCGGTATAATAATTTATATCTTGTTTATTTGTTAGACAGATAGAGTATAATTATATTATCCTGTTCTAATAGAAGTACTCTGCAACTAAAGTCGACGAAAAAACTGTGGAGATAATGGTTTTTTAACGAACGCTGCCTTAATGGTAAGAGATACTTGAATAGTTTCTATGTTGTAGAAACCAAAAAGGTCTAGAAAATCCACGACATATATCTATAAGTTAAGGTAACTATACAAATTATATTAATACTAGCTGCCCGCGTGGAATTCAACTTCATCTTACAGTTGAAACAGCTTTCGTAAAAACCGTATTTGCTTGACCCTTTTTTCGTCAACTTCAATTGTAAAATTGGTTGCCACCAACACCAAATGCCTTTTTGTTTCAATGGAAAAATATAGCCCTTGTCTTCCTTTAAATTCCATTCTAAATATTGGTGGAATAATTTTTGAAATCGGATGAGTATATTGTATGGAAAAGTAGTCTAGAACGCGATAAACACCGCACGTTGTTAGTTGATTATCGTTCAATGTTATGAGTCAAGTAATTTTTATCGCTAGTAATTACTAAAGAGAACATAAGATGCCATGAGAGTAATAATGTTTTAACGTGTAGTATCTTACTGTTAACTGGTGGCGCTACCTGATTGTCACCTATCTAGACTACAAATTTATGTTGGTACTATGACTTAGGACATTATCTGTTCATTCATTATTCAAATTTTCTGTGGTACAGGGTACAGACGGTACAGTCAACAGTGGTAATAAGGTAATAAGTTAGAGGATTGACTGGTGAAAATTAAATTTGTTTTCGCTGCATCATCTTGGGAGAATTGAAATTTTGAGAAGTTATAAGAAATTCTATTTAAAATGGCTCTTGTTGAATTATGTGGTATGGAAGAATACATGCAACCCAAACGGGAGGATTTTCTGAATGATGAGATTTTTAAAATGAGTGCAAACTTTGTCAATAATTCCGCTTTGGGTATGCCTCCAATAATTGGGGTAAGGTTTTTGATATATTACTCAATGTTCATCATATCATTTCGGTTAATATTATTGTTTTCTACAGCCTCTTGGTACAACTCCGAATTTCACTAAAGATGACAGTGGCAAAGACTTGAAGATCCACTTCGATCATGGAACCACTACCTTAGGATTTATGTACAACAATGGAATTGTACTAGCTGTAGATTCAAGAGCTACTGGTGGCCAATTTATTGGTTCACAAACTATGAAAAAAATAGTAGAAATTAACGATTTTCTATTAGGTAATTTGTTAAGAGCTTTTTATTTCTTCTCTCAATAGTTTCATATAATTGCAATCAGATCTTATTAACTTCAGTTGGAATAATTTGTTAGGTACACTTGCTGGTGGTGCAGCAGACTGTGTTTACTGGGATAGAGTTCTAGCTAAGCAGTGTCGTATGTATGAACTAAGAAATAGAGAAAGAATTTCAGTTGCAGCTGCTTCAAAATTAATGGCAAATATGGTGTATAACTATAAAGGTATGGGGTTATCCATGGGTATGATGCTGGCTGGTTGGGATAAGAGAGTAAGTAGCATTCAAAAGTTTTATATTCATATTTCATGGAGTTTTAAAAATATTGCTGAAAATTTGAGACCAAAATGATATACATATATATGGGAAAGGTATCAGCTTATGGAATAAGTATTAGTAGATTCGAGATAATAAGACTTTGTTTGAATAATGATACTTTTTTCATATTAATTTGTCAAGGTCGGTACTTCTTATTTGATTATTTAAATCTTTTTATATGATTCAGAGCTTTATTAAATATAGTCAAACATCGACAGCTTTTGGGGTCGATATTTGGATTGTTGGAAAATGTTTGATTATTTTCAATTATTATAAATAATGTTGAAAATGAGATTCATGTTTTTACTGTTTAAAAATTTCAAAAATTATTCATTGTTTATATAATTTTTTTGTTTTCAGGGCCCTCAACTGTACTATGTTGATTCAGATGGAACTAGAACGTCAGGAAAAATATTCAGTGTTGGTTCTGGTTCGGTTTATGCATTTGGTGTCCTAGATTCTGGTTACAGATGGGATTTAACTGATCAAGAAGCATATGATTTGGGTCGCAGGTCTATCTATCATGCAACACACAGAGATTCTGCTTCAGGTGGCATAATTAGAGTTTATCATATGCAGAAGAATGGTTGGGTACATATTGATGATAATGATTGTAATGATCTTCATTATAAGTATTTAGATGAGAAAAACCAAGTTTAAATATAATATGTGTTGATTGTATGATTTTCAATAAAAATTTTGATGATTTTTTAATTCAACTACTACTATTAGTCTAAATTTACACAAAAATTAATATTTTTTATATCCTACAAGTATATTCTGTCAACCAATGTTCCTACATAAATTCTGTCAATCATTATTTTACATATGTATATTTAGTCGGGTCGGGACACGAAAAATATCAAGAAATGATAAAAAAAGAGTAGCTGCAATTTTATGACTGATTTGAGGGCGTAATATCATATTAAGTTCTATTTTATGAAATGCAACGATTTTCAAGTCTGGAACATTGTTTATACCTTTTTGTGCAAAAAAAGCGTCTTTTTTCAATTTTTCGATTATATTTCGGAAACTTTGGGTTATGGAGAAAAGTGCTTCATAGACCAAATAATTGTCATTGAAAAACCTTCTAAACTATACCTGCTAAATCAAAATCGGTTAATTTGTTTAAAAGTTATAGCAAATTTAAGGCTAAAAAAACGTTTTTTTCAAATTATAAACAAATAATTAAACATTTTATTGTTTCATTAAGGCCGTAAAAGTGTAAGTTTTCATGTACTTAAAAAGTGTGCGCAAGGTGGGCGATGTGCTATGAATAGTTGTTGCACAATTCTATTTGTTTATCCCGTTTTTGTAAAATGGACCCAATTTCAACCGTTTATTTTGGGAAAAGTTATCAACTTACAGACCTCTAGGAGGTCTCATTTTAAAGGTAATAGTCTAATTGTAATCGTCAATTACAATTTTTTGCCGGAAACTATTTAAAAATTAGTAATAAACAAATGTTACATTTTGAACCGTTTTTTACTTATAAATAAATACAATAATTTGCAAAGTATAAGGAATATGTGCACATCAGTAGTACCATTGGAAAGCTGTTAAAAAACACATTTAAAAAAAAAGTTTGATGATCGGCTTCATATTTCTCACGCAGCATCACAGACTAAATCAAATAAGAAGTACGGTCGTCAAAAGTATATAAATATTATTCCTTACACAAACTGTATTCTTGTTAATAGTTCAATTAAGCTGTGGTGAAGCTATATTTTTACTTAAAGTATACTATATTGTAGTCATGCATAACAGAAAATTTTCAGAATTATTAATAATGCAAAAAAAACCCGCGATAAATCAATGAATTATTTAAGCAACACCTTTTTTCCGCAGTTTAAAGACATTTTAGGTATATGAAAATTGCGCCATTGTTATTTTTTCGTCGAGCTACCCCAGATTAAAAAAAAGAAGGTTCTACGATAATTAGAACCCGAGATAATGCGAATTTTTTTTGTCCGCTCGATTTTGAAGCTCCGCATCGCGCGCGAGAAATTCGAGCGCTGCGACTTTCTCTCACCCCCACCACTCGGCTCTCGTGAAGCGCAGAGAATGTTACCTTGATATGTTGCTCTCGGGACTAAATAATTAACAACAAAAGTTTATGCAAAATGTCGGATCATAAAGTTGGAAATGTCGCCTACCAAATGTGAAAATTTCAGCTCAAAATGTTAATAAACAACGGAGTAATGATTTTTTAAAAAAAAAAAGCTATCTTGGTTCCTAGAGGTCTTGGAAACTTTTTTTTTTAATGTGTGTTTTTTTAATAGCTTTCCAATGGTACTACTGATGTGCACATATTCCTTATAGGAGGCTCCGTGGCTGAGCGGTATAAGTAACGCTATGCCGTCTTCGTTGACGGAGTTGGTGGGTTCGATTCCCACCGTGTTCCTGGGTGTTTGTATGCGTCCGGATTTAAGTGGTTCCCCTCATTAAAGTAAATTGATGGCTAAATGTTCAAGTTGACGAAGCCAAAATTGTACGGAGGTCGGGCGCGTGTGAGAGGGCACACGTCCCACCTCTTTTGAAAAAAAAATAAAAAAATATTCCTTATACTTTGCAAATTATTGTATTTATTTATAAGTAAAAAACGGTTCCAAATGTAACATTTGTTTATTGCTAATTTTTAAATAGTTTCCGGCAAAAAATTGTAATTGGGCGATTACAATTAGACTATTACCTTTAAAATGAGACCTCCTAGAGGTCTGTAAGTTGATAACTTTTACCCATTTTACAAAAACGGGATAAACAAATAGAATTGTGCAACAAGTATTCATAGCACATCGCCCACCTTGCGCACACTTTTTAAGTACATGAAAACTTACACTTTTACGGCCATAATGAAACAATAAAATGTTTAATTATTTGTTTATAATAATTTTAAAAAAACGCTTTTTTAGCCTTAAATTTGCTATAACTTTTAAACAAATTAACCGATTTTGATTTAGAAGGTCTAGTTTAGAAGGTTTTTCAATGACAATTATTTGGTCTATGAAGCACTTTTCTCCATAACCCATAGTTTCCGAAATATAATCGAAAAATTGAAAAAAGCCGCTTTTTTAGGCAAAAACGTTGTTATAAACAATGTTCCAGACTTGAAAATCGTTGCATTTCATAAAATAGAACTTAATATGATATTGCGCCCTCAAATCAGTCATAAAATTGCAGCTATACTCTTTTTTTTTTCAAATGTCAGCCCGACCCGACTAATTCTGCCTTCCAAGTTTACAACATGAATTAATGAAATTTAAATATACACTTTGGGCCTTTTTTTTTTTGGGGTTTGAAGGAAATGGGTTGCAATAAAAGAGCAGGATACCGAAAGAGATATTTTTGGTATAAGATGTGATGTTTTGTCTGCTGGAGCTTTTTGATTGCCTGGTCTATTTATTCTCTAATCGGATTTATGTACATAAACCAGCACAAAATTGCAAAATAAATGGTGATATTCACTATCACCATACAATACAAGACATTTGTTTACCATTCTTAAGACTATTATTTTAATGTGATAGTCCTATAAAGAGATTAATAAACTTTATACTCAAAATCATCCAAATTTTCTTTTTCACTGCTTTATACTATTGCTGTTCTGGTACCTACATAACTGTGCTGGAAAGTATATAATAGCTACTGTTGCATTATTCAAATGATTATATATTTGGTTAACCATTAACTTCATTCAAACCAAGCTCAAGATAATTTAAAATCAAACAAGTTGTCCAAAAGGAATATAGTAAACGATCACATACTGGTATCAATTCAGAGATTATATATTTATTGGCACGAAGTTCCTTACGGCAGACTTGGAGGAGATAGGGATTTTACCGGGACCTAACTGAAAATAATTTGAAACTAAAACCGTTACAGAAGTGACGTCACACAAGCGAATATTGCATAATACCTTACTCTTCCTCGCTATTTCTTTCCGTTCTCTCATCCCTTCTCTTTCTGATCCCTCGCCAATGCATAGTATAGGGGTGCTCAGACTTACAGTGATGGCGATCTACTTCAAAATATTCAGGTGAAAAGCGATCAAATTAATTTTTTGCACTTCAGAAACACTGCGCTGTCACGTTCTCGCGAGGGCGGTGTTGCCATGCGCCTCGCGATCGACTCTGAAAGTTTCCGCGATCGACCGTTTGAGCACCCCTATGTACTGATATACTCATGAATTCATGTACAAACAACTCGAAAACGTCGCGGGACGCCTGGCAGATGTGAAACATCGAAATAATTTTGTATAAGTTGGCATAATGAAAAGATAAAGCTTTACAAATTTGTTTCATAAAATAATGACTACGTATTGTAGGTTTATATTCAATTATATAGCTTGGCGATACGTTACCCCTTCGTTATGCACTCTTGCGTCTAAATTTTACATTTCATTGACGACCGAGTGGTCTAAATACTGAACCCCTTGTGCCATATTTCTGGGTTCGAATCGAATCTCAGAGGTGACTCCTGTCTTTTTCATTTTTTTTTGTTCACAATCTCGTAAGAGCTCTTAGCTCCACATTTCAATATTGATTATTTCAACTTGGATTAGTATGTATGTCGCAGTCTTATTGTAAAATCAGTCATATTATAATACGCCTAGGCTTTTTCAATACGACTAGGCATATTGCAATATGACCGAAATAATCGAAGATCTCACAATTTGACTGACAATTTAAGGCGTATTGTAATACGCCTGCTGCTCCTTAGGCTTATTGTCAAAATTCAAAAGCGCGCGAATACTCGAGTGATTTTACTCGTCCGACTAACGGCTTGTCAGACTAATCGTGTGTCTCGCAAGATCTCTGAAGATGTATGTAGAGTATGTGGTCAACATTATGAAAATACTTCTAATTTCACAATAAAATCAGAACGGACGTGCAAAATGAAGAAGTAGTCAAGAACCAAAGAGAAAAATGTGTAGTGGGCCTAAAAAGAGCTGCAGAAAAAATGCTAAACATAACTTATAAGAAATTGAAACCTCTTGAGATAGGTCAAAAAGTAGCAATCAAAGTTCCTAAAGTAGATAGAGGACTTCTCGATCCTAAAAATATCTTATAGGAACCATCGTAAAAGTTTCCAATGGTGTTTACCAAACTGACACCATCCATGGACTTTTAAACCGATGATTTTCGAGAGATGAAATGACTGATTGCAGAGATAATGAAGTAATCAATATTCCAGAGAATAAAGTTATTTCCTTGAGAGAAGCTCTGAGATTATTTTCAAAGTTGGAAGGTAAGGGGTTCAAAAAGTGGTCTTTCAAACCAAGTAAGTCACAGTGTCATAATAATAAATGTTTATGTTTCAAATCCCATATGAAATGCACAAGCAAATGCCATAAAAGTGAACCATGTATAAATAAGTAATCCAAATCCATTTGTTTTTTTATTCTATAAGCGATATCCAGAATTTGCCTGGTACATTACCAGTCGTATTATAATACGACGTATATTAAACAGTCAAATCCTGAAAACAATCGCGTACAGATTCTTTTGAACAATAAGCCTAATAACCAAAAGGCGTATTATAATACGCCCTAAATTATCAGTCGAATTATGAGATCCTCGATTATTTCGGTCATATTGAAAAAGCCTAGGCGTATTATAATATGACTGATTTTACAATAAGACTGCGACATGTATAAGTTATCACTTCTGTCGAGCGCCCCGACACGCACATGTTTCGTTTTTGCAAATTGTGGTCCTTCTATATTCTCCGAAGGAACTGGTGTTCCATGACACCGTTTATTTTTAGTATGATTATTTCTTTTCTAGTTATTTACGGATACGTGATAGACATAATGTTTGTGTCAGTTTGACTGCATGATCTGGAATACTTATGAGAATAATAATTATCTTCAATTTCATGATGTTAAGTGCAGTGGAAATTCATTTGATACCTTTCTGTGAATAGTGATATAAATAATTTATTATTTTACAGATGCTTCCTGAAGGTTTGGATAATTCTTAACTGAATAGTAACTTTCAATAAACAAGGTATCCAAATAATTATCAACTACGTTCTTTATGCTAAATGTTATGTTGAACATGTTTAGAAGTGAAAACATGTACTACTATATATTTTCTTAATTTTAACATTATTTATTACTTCTTTCAAATTATCGTTAATTATCTAAGACGGTTTGTAAAAGCTTCTGTATGGTTTTCTAAAAGAGAATATGACGACCGTTTAGTATATATCACATATTTGTTTTTATATTCTCAGGTTTGAGTTTCAAACATTTTATTCGGAAATTATAAAAAAATCTATTATTTAACATTTCAATTTCTAAAATATAAATAACTTAACAAAACTTACCATTTAGTAAAATTTTGCTAGGAGAATTAAAGTTATAAACCCATATTAGGAAGTTTTTTAATTACAGTTTTGTACACAATTCAATATGACTAATGTTGGTATAATAAGGACTGAAAATAAAAAAGTATTGTGGTCTTTTTTCGAAGTAGATTCAGTTTTTCATAATTTTTTTTTACAAAAAATATTTTTTACAAAATGGGGAAATATAAATAAATCTCTTTGAGTTGACACCTTAAATACTCTCACAGTATACACTGAGGTACAGGCAATAAATAAATAGGCCCATCCATTTAACAAAATCAAATAACAAAATTTTTCTACTTAAAATATGCTTTTGTCGTAATGTCATTGTTCTTATAAGGTTACAGCTTCCACATTAAGTAACTGAACTAAAATGAAAACTAATTGCACATTCACAACCTTTTAATAAAACTTCTTAGACTGGTTTTCCTTGCTGTCTCTGAAATGAAAAAAAGAAGTTTAACAGAGGCAGACACTTCACATAATTTCGTAATAAGATATGTATTTGTGGCAGTTGTAAATCTTAGTAAATACTATAATAGTTATTTACAATATTAGTGTTGTAAATACAACACTAACCGAGTTTTATCAAACTCGGCTGTCGCCTCGTTTGACAATTTTAACATCTCGTGTTGTAATATGAATTTATAACAAGAATATTGTACAAAATTTTATTTACTTTCATCTATGAATAAAAATATTTGGCAAAAGGCATTTTTTAAAATAAAAAAGCACCTGCTATCAAGTTTTCTAATCAAGTTTTTTATGTTACCTTTCGCATGGTTACTGTCGAAACTTTGTAAAACAAATCCAAAAATATAAAAACCGCTTTTCAAAATGAGTGATTCTGATGGAAGTTAATAATAAATATATCATTCCTCTAAAAAGTGTGGTTTTATTTAACAGCAAAATGTTAATAAAACCGGTTTTTTTTTCATTTATTTATTTATTGCGAACATGGGGATACAGACAGGTACAAAGATACCCACTAGAGTATCCACAAATTACAAAACATATTACTCCAATAATTAAGAAATTACACAAAAAAAAAAAAAAGAGCAGTAAGTATTACTAAAATTAACATGAATTAGATATTAAAAATCAGAATTCAGAAGTCACCCCTGTGCCTCTTCAATGCACTTTTTACCCCAGAAAGGGACATTGAGAAAAAATCAATATTATTCTGTATTTTATTGCTAGAACGATTTATACGGCAGAGGGGCGAATTCTGTGCCGAATAAGTATTTCTTAGCGGTAGGTGAAACAACTCACTAGCCCTTAGAGACCTCTGGGGAACATTTATAAAGATATGCGCGAGAACAGCGGGGTTGCTTATCAAACTGTTAACGATCTTATATAGGAAAAGCACATCCGAAATAATTCTACGATCAAACAAAGAAATAATGCAAAAGTGATCCCGCGCCAGGGAATAATCACCATTGGCGATTAAATAATTGGTTTTATAAGAAATAAATTTTAAAAATTTATTCTGAATCTTTTCCAGGCGGTCTATGTATACCATCTGTCTTGGGCTCCAGATTATGCTGGCAAAAATTAATTTACTGAGGACAAAAGAGTTGAATAAACATAAAAGCGATCTAACATTTCTGAATGACTCACACTTCCTACGGTCCTACGGATGTAACCCAGCATCCTAGAAGACGAGTTAACAACGGAATCGATGTGTAGATCAAAAATGAGTTTAGGATCGAACATCACCCCAAGATCTTTTGCAGAGGCGACTTTCTGAAGAGTTACATCCCTTATGCAATAAATGTGGTTTACCTGATTCAAGTTTCGCGTGAAAGTCATAGAAATACACTTGTCCAAATTTAGAAAAAAATCAGTTCTCATCGCAGAAACCTGCAAGACGGCCAAGGTCATTCTTCAGCTTGTCACAATCTTCAGGGTTAGTTATAGAAGTGTAAACCTTTAAGTCATCCGCGTAAAGCAGGAAATCACAATGACGGAAGCAATGCCTGATTTCATTAATATAAATAATGAAAAATAAAGGTCCCAGATGTGACCCCTAGGGTACCCCAGAAGAGGTAACTAATGATTTTGAGCAAAATCCCTGGATTGAGACGAATTGTGAGCGATTTTTGATGTAAGATTCAACCCATCTAAGAAGACATCCACCGACTCCGGCCAGACGGCTAAAAAAAATCATTACAGCACTAGTGCTGTAAAGGCATCTATTACAGCACTAGTTCTGTAATAGGTGCCCTTACAAAATGATTTATAGAACTGCAAAATTCATACTACTAAATGGAAGTTGATAAATGAATATACGGCGCGTTTCTATGTTCCTGATGTTCACCAGAATTGCTACATTGCATGCAAGTTTATCTGTTTATTATATTATTTTTGAACACAAATAAAACTTGGTTGTACTACGTTTATTCACAAAATAGATAAAAATATCCACTGCTATTGCAATTTGAGTCACATGGCCATTATCAAACATATTGAGTTTAGAAATTAATATAGAAAAGTGTTCAAAAGTTCAGGAGATCACAACTTAATTTGTATTGTATGTAAAAGAGTGTATATAGTTAAGACTAATCAATCATTTAAAGCAAGATTCAAAGAACACCAAAAATCCTTTTTTAAAAAGAGAACATATTCAACGTTTTTCAAATTATGAACAAATTGTCAGAAGGGGCCAAATTGAATTATTTAGAATCATTAGAAATTTTCAAACTCAATCATAATACAAAAAGGAAAACCCATTTCAATAACCTGTCGTTGATATATTTTCTTAGGCCATTATCTCTAATAACACTAATAATAATAATAATAGATATAATATAATAAGAGACAAACATTTTTCTATATTTAGTTCTAAATTCAATCTGCCTGATGATGATTGTGAGACCGAAATTGCAATAGCGAACAATATTTTTAAACTATTTTCTGATAATAAAAATAGTAAAACTGAGTTTATTGGACAAGTGTTTTTTTATCTGAACAAGTGATGTAACAATTCGTCAAATAAACTATATATCAAAACTCCATAGGGGCCATCCATCAATTACGTCACACGTTTAGGGGGAGGTAGGGGGTCGACGAAGTGTGACATTATATGACAAGGGGGAGGGAGGAGTCCTGAATTTCGTGACGTCACATTTGAAAATCTATTAGTCCATGGACTAATAGAGATTATTAAGTTTGTATCTTTAATCAATATAATTCTATTAATATTTTTTGTTTTGTTAATTTCTTTGATTATCAAAGTCGATTGTTTTTTGTTTTAAATTTTTTAATCAATATAATAAATCGTTTTTTGTTTTGTATATTATTTGATTCGATGTTAATTTTATTGAAAACTAATTTAAATGGAAATAAAACTGATTTCGGAACCGCCGTTTTCATTCCATAATTTCCAAATGAAAATTTGCAAAATATGTGACTTCACACTTGGGTGGGGGGAGGCTGACAAATGTGACCAGCTGTGACAAGGACGGGGGGAGGGTAAAAAATCCGGTAAAATTCTTGTGACGTAATTTATGGATGACCCCATATTTGCAATAAACAAGTCGTTATTGGAATCACGATAATTACTTGTTTGCTCAAATTCTGCTGAAAATAGAAATCTCAGGGATTGACTCAAGGCTACCCCTTAAGCCTTAAGGTATCGTTTAATAAATACTATTCTAACTTAGAATACAGAGAAATAGTCTTTTCCTTTTCTTCATACCAAATTTGCTATATCATCTTTAATTTGGTATGAGAATTTCTATAGCAGTGCACTTTACGTGTAATGTCTCACCTGTAAATATTGTATCCTAGGATTACCGCTAACTGTATTACAACTACCGCCAAAACCGTCGTCAAAGTTACGCAGTTGATTTTGGGACAACCATCTTCATTTCCGATTTTTTGGTGTACTTGCGAGACGCTTATTTTAACTTGATTCAGACTGTCCCTGAGTTCGCTAATTAACGATTGCGTATCATAACCCACTGATTGCACTTGCGCCGTTGGGGCCTTGGCTTGATTCATCAGAATAGTGTCACTCTTGCCCTTCAATTCATGACTGAATTGCCTGAAAAAAGAAAATTTATTCGTTCAATTACATATAGCATACCGCTCTGTATACACATTTGATAAACCGGAAACCCCCTTCTAAAAATATCCGAAGATAGTTATTTAAAATAAGCAATACTACAAAATCATCCTAGATGCTCTAGTTCAGTGGTTCTCAACCTTTTCACCACTGAGGACCACTTGTACCTTTCAGAATTCTCGGCGGACCACTTAGATATTATTATTAGTATTTCCCAATAATAAGTAAAATGAGATGAACACTGAAGTTTTACAAATGAATTTATTATTTACAAAATAAAAAAAGAAAATACATAGTGAAAGACAAAAGAAATATAAAAAACAAAATAAAAAGTCATAGATAGCGCCAAATTAAGACGTTAATGACTCCCTTGGTCTTGCTTCTCACTTGAAAGTTTCTCAATATTTGGCTCGAAAGAAGTTAACGCCAGTCTCATAGGAGCATTAAAATTTAGCAACCTATTTCTGTGTTTACTCTTGATGACACATAATGTTGAGAATGCTGCCACACAAAGAAAAGTGGAATGAAAAAAAATAGGCAGACGCATTAATTTACGTCTCAAGAGCCAAGATTTTAATTGTTTATTTTATGACTGTTCACTTCGCGGACCACGGACCACATAAAAACCATTCGCGGACCACAGCTTGAGAATCACTGCTCTAGTTTATGTCTCAAAAGGGTGGGGGGCATTTGTATGTGCGCTGTTGACGAAACGATGTTTGAAGCAGGTGAAGGGTATGTATAGTATACTAGACTAGTAAAATAAAAACACTTTGCTTATGTTTCACAATATAAAAAATATTTAGATACTGTATTTAGCAGTAACGAAAAGTCGACATGTTTCGAGTTATGAACTCATTATCAAGACTGACTACAGGAGAGTATTGCACCATAATTTATAAAACAGACAAAAGCAAAGGTGATACCTGAAAATTAATTTGTTCGTTTACAAGGGGTAATTGACTATTATGGGCGGAACTTATTTCGAGAATTTCAAGAAGGTCAAGGCGTTTACCTCTTGTTACCTGAATGTAACAATTTGGTTTTGTTGAAATCCAGGAAGTGATTGAATTTTATACAATGTTCAGAGAAGCCAGTGGTATTTTTGTTTTGTAAAATTGACTTTTTATGTTCTTCAACACGAATATTTATATTCCTTCCTCTGTCCAATATAGAAAGCAGGACATTCGTCGCAAAATATTTTGTAAATACCACTGTTTTCTCCGATGTTAGATTTTTCTTTATTATTGACCAAGAATGACTTCAAGTTTCTTTTATTTGTTCAAATTGTTTTAACGTTATTTTTCGATAGTCTGTTACAAATTTTGCTACTAAAATTAGGCACATAATTTATTGGGAAGTATTTTTGTTCTTCATTAATAGTTTGCGTGGGGTATATTGAATGCAACAGATACTTTATTCGTTTTTTCCCATGTCCTGCTTCTATATTGGACAGACAGGAAGGAATATAAATATTCGTGTTGAAGAACATAAAAAGTCAATTTTACAAAACAAAAATACCACTGGCTTCTCTGAACATTGTATAAAATTCAATCACTTCCTGGATTTCAACAAAACCAAATTGTTACATTCAGGTAACAAAGGAAAACGCCTTGACCTTCTTGAAATTCTCGAAATAAGTTCCGCCCATAATAGTCAATTACCCCTTGTAAACGAACAAATTGATTTTCAGGTATCACCTTTGCTTTTGTCTGTTTTATAAATTATGGTGCAATACTCTCCTGTAGTCAGTCTTGATAATGAGTTCATAACTCGAAACATGTCGACTTTTCGTTACTGCTAAATACAGTATCTAAATATTTTTTATATTGTGAAACATAAGCCAAGTGTTTTTATTTTAAAGTTTATACTTTATGATGTTTCACCAAGTGATGTTCGAGAATTCAAGGAGATTCAGTATTTCAAAAAAAAAAGATGCAGTCATAGCAAACCGAAAACAGAATAGAAAACTAATAATTCTCAAAATAGATGAAATTGAACAAATAGAAGTATCGCATCATGTGAAGGTGGCAAGCATTATACTCACTTTAGTTCATTCAAGAGTCCCGCTATCTGATTTTGGCTATTGAACATCGCATCAACTTCGTGTCTTCTGATGGTGTCTCCTCCATAACCACCTGAAAATAGAATACTTTTTTCAGATAATATAATATTACGATAACAAGAAGCCTATAAATGTAACTGAGTCAATCACTGACTAAATAGTATTTCATTACAAGTCCAATGAATAGCCTTGGGAAAAGTATTTATGGATATGTAATGAACAATATATAAAACTACTTCGAACAACTCATCTAATAATTCATGTTCTTCATGTATACTGTTCTTTGTAACATCTCTTGAAAACATAAAAATTATAACAATAATAAAAAGATTCAGGTTTTCATTATGAATCTGCACAGCCTTATAAGAAAAACCTATTTTTGGACAGTAATTTTACACCTATTTTTGCAACTTCAAGTTCTTCTGGAGATTAAAAAAAAATGTACAAGAATTCAAAAAACTGACAACTGCAATAAGAATACACAGGAATACAAGAATACAATTGGAAAAAGCTATTTTTCGGTGTGTTATATAGGCATTTTGGGAAATTGTTTTTAGAGAGATGTGATGAATATCATTTTTTAGACTTCTTCTTCCGGGGCCGCAGAAGTGATTTTAAACTACACTCACAAAATTCGTTCATTATATATATATATATATATATATATATATATATATATATATATATATATATATATATATATATATATATATACAAAAACTGGAGTTCCGCAGGGGACGGTGCTAGGTCCGCTATTATATTTAATATACATTGAAAGCATCGCCAAATTAAAACTAAGTGGATTATACTGGATGTTCGCGGACGACACCGTGCTAGTTTACAGCGCTACAGATGAAAATTTATTACAAAAAAAAATTAAAAAGGATATGGAAAAGTTTCTATCCTGGCTTTCCGACAACAAACTAATAATTAATGAAAGCAAAACAGTTTAAATGATCTTCACTCGTAAGCGAAAAAACCTGAAATCAATAAGAATTCAAATAAACAACAAACAAATTTCAAAAGTTCCGTCATACACTTACTTAGGGCTAAAAATTGATGAAAGGCTAAACTGGAATGATCATGTTGATCTCATTATAAAGAAATTGACCGGGTTGGTGGGTGCATTGAGAAAAGTATCAAGCTATATGACAGAATCATGTAAAAAGTCAGTTTATTCATCTCTGATATTATCTGTTCTAACATATCTAATGCCAGTCTGGGCAAACGGATCTCAAAATAACTTAAACCGTATCCAGCGACTCCAGAACAAAGCCCTAAAAGCAATATATAACCTCCCTTATTACACAAGCACAATACAACTATATAAAAAACTTTCTTTTGGGACGATTAGACAGATAAAACAACTCGAACTTTGCAAACTATTACATAAAATCAAACACAATATATTGAAAACGAAAATATCACTCCAGACTAAATATAATCTCCATGGAAGAAGCTTAAGGAATGCAACCGGTTATGTAAGCGTTAGAGCCACCTGTGAAAAGTCAAAACATGCTCCAGTCTATGCCAGTATAGTAGAATACAACAAATCACCAGATTATATTTCTTCAGAAAAAAACTATAAGAAATTTGTTAGAATGTTAAAACTTTATTTGAGTTTGTAATTAAATATTTTATATTGTTACAATATATTTAATAATATCATATCATGTCAAATAATATTAATACTCTAAAATAGCTATTTTAAGTCAGATTATCTTTATCTGTTTGTAGCTTATTCTGAATGAATAAATAAATAAATAAATAAATAAAATATCCAACTGATGTTGTTGATATTGTGAACATATTATTGATAATTTCAAAGAAACAATATCTAAAATTCGAATGAAATTGACAATAATTTATCAGTTAACACATTCCAACATTTTTGAAATACTTGTTTCATGATGTATTTAGTTTTCAACTTTTGCGATTGATCAGTCAGATTAAGATGATTCGATTATTCCATTTATCAAATGGAAATTTTCTCACCTTGGGGAACTTGTCCTTGAGGAGGGGGTGGGGCCTGACCTTGAGCCAAACCACTTGACTGTTGAGTAATGAGACTCATTGTTCTTTCTTGGCGGCCTACAATTTCGTCGAGTTTGTTACTCAGTTCTTTGACAACCCGGTGTATTTGAATTTGACCCTGGAAGATCTGTTTCAGTTCCCTCTGATCGTCAGTTTCAAACCAATCGTCTGCATCTTCAGGTTTGGCCTGAAACAGAAAGAAAATAAAAATAAACAAGAAAACAGGTTTCAACGCTTCCAAGGTTAATTTCAACTAATTGCTGATCTTAATTTGGATAAATTAAATTGGTTTGAATTTTCCTAATTTTTCATGTTATATCATATATAAGTAATGGAAATAGTACATTTATGCATGAAAATATTATCTACTTTTAATTAATGGTATTATCTGTCCTAAACTAAAAACAAGAAAGTGGGAATTTATTGTTTTAGTTGAGGTCTGTCACTGAGGTCGTATTTACACCTGATCTCCATTATTTTTTTTTTACATACAATCTCAAATCGCTACCCCCTAAGTCAGTTAGGGGATGTGGAGGCGAACAAAAACTTGAAACACACAGAGAAAAAACGAATTCTTACATTAAAGTCTCACCTTATCAGGATGCTCTTTTCTATAATCTGCTTTTTGCTGATCCAACTTTCTCTGGTAATCCTGATATTCTCTATTTATTTTATCTTGTTCCTCTCCAACTAAAAAATATGTAAGTCAAGGTATCATAAATAAATCAATTCAAAACCCAAATAGCAATTATAAGAATACTAGCTGCTATATATATAAATATATATATATATATATATATATATATATATATATATATATATATATATATATATACAGGGTTTATTTCACTAGGATAATGTCAACATTTAATAGTTATTTGCATAAACATTTACTATTTATTAAAATACACTATTATTTACGCGTTTCGACTTCTAGTCATTTTCAAAACAATTTCACAATTAATTCAATATTTAATAGTCTTTGTATTACATAGCAAGGTCGTCGATGTCATACTGGTTATCTCACGTGATTAACTCCTTCTCTCTCTTAATTCGTATTTTCTCAGTTTTCTCGGTGAATGATGTTATGGTATATTCTTCCGAAGTTTTCAATGTCAGCTCTTGAGTTCAATGTTGTTTTTCTTTTCCAATAATTTTCGCATTTTTAAAATCAAACGAATGTAGTTGTTCAATTGCATGTTTTGCCAGCGCAGTTGTTTTTTTGTTTGTTCGTATAGAGTATTCATGTTCGTATAATCTTCTGTTCAAATACTGTTTTGTGTTACCTATATAACACGTATCACAATCAATACAATCTATTGAATATACCGTATGTGTTTCGTTTTGTCGTTCTATTCTTTTTTCTCTTAAATATGACTTTAATTAGAAGAGAAGATGGTTCAATTATCACAGATTGGTACAACAAAAAGACTTGGTCGGAAAGATACCTTAATTACAATTCACTCGTACCTATGAAATATAAGAAAAGTGTTGTGAATTCTCTCACAGATAGAGCAGTTAAACTATCCAACCCTGAGTTAAGACCTAAAAATATAAGAAAAATTAAAGAAGTGTTAGACAAGAACGATTATCCAAAAAAATTTTACGAACCAATTATTAAAAAAAGAATACAACAAATTTATAACCAAAATAGCCAAAAAACAAAAAGTGTCGATGTGGAGATAAAATACATGGGAATGGAATTTATACCAGAAATATCTTACAAAATAAGTAACGTCCTGAAGAAGTACAATATAAAAATAGGCCACAAACCTAATAACATAACTGGCTCGTTGTATACAAAAATTAAACCGAAAATAGAACGACAAAACGAAACACATACGGTATATTCAATAGATTGTATTGATTGTGATACGTGTTATATCGGTAACACAAAACAGTATTTGAACAGAAGATTATACGAACATGAATACTCTATACGAACAAACAAAAAAACAACTGCGCTGGCAAAACATGCAATTGAACAACTACATTCGTTTGATTTTAAAAATGCGAAAATTATTGGAAAAGAAAAACAACAACAGAAAAGAAACATAATGGAGATGATAGCCATCCAAAGAGAAGAAAAAACAACATTGAACTCAAGAGCTGACATTGAAAACTTCGGAAGAATATACCATAACATCATTCACCGAGAAAACTGAGAAAATACGAATTAATCACGTGAGATAACCAGTATGACATCCACGACCTTGCTATGTAATACAAAGACTATTAAATATTGAATTAATTGTGAAATTGTTTTGAAAATGACTAGAAGTCGAAACGCATAAATAATAGTGTATTTTAATAAATAGTAAATGTTTATGCAAATAGTTATTAAATGTTGACATTATCCTAGTGAAATAAACCCTGAATATAAAAATGTCAGTAAATACCAACGAACTTATATATATATATATATATATATATATGAACAAAACTAAATTTGAATTTACTACGTTTATTATTACAAAATATTTTGAAAAATTTTAACACTGCGATTGCAATTTCGGTCACTAGACCATCATCGGGCAGATTGAGTTAAGAACTGAATACAGAATTAAGTATAGATTTGCGCTTACGGGTGGGAAAAAATTATTGCAGGTACCTAAATAGACAAGAGGAACATATTTCAAGAAGGGCTAATCGAGTGAATTTCCCAAATTGGTACAATACAATGTTACTGTTTGAATACACTAAATATAGGAGAAGATATCAAGTCAATCTGGTCGTTCAGCAAGGTATCTTTTGCATTATGATTGAGTTTGAAAATTTCTAATGATTCTAAGTAAGTAAGTTTGGTTCCTTTTGGTAATTTGTACATGACTTGATTCTACAAAAGCATCACATATAAGTTTTTGGCATAGATACGTTGATGATGTAATTGCTTGTTTTAAGGGCACCGCGAGATAATTAGATCAGTTTTTGAATTATATTAATAGCATTCACCCAAATATAAAGGTCAAAATTGAAGAAGAATTGGATCGACAGATAAACTTCTTGGATTTAACTATCTTTCATAATAATAATACTTTGATACATATATATATATATATATATATATATATATATATATATATATATATATATATATATATATATATATATATATATATATATATATATATATATTTTTTTTTTTTTTTCGAAAATATTGACGGTTTTCGAGATTTTTGGCATTTTTGGTCTAATTGAAATAAATTTTTCGTCAAATATTCTACATTGGTAACTCTCTCAAACGATATATCTGAAATCGACCTGCGATATACAGGATATGAAAAACCGCTTGCCATATATTGTAAATGAAAATTTGCAGAATCTTCCTTATTTCAAATAGAACACCCTGTATATTATCGGTTCATAAGAAGCGCCAGCAAAGGCTCTACAAATGTTATCAAGTATTCCCTATGGTTAAGTTTACTAGTTTTTCTTAAAACAGCGAAAAATGGCAAATATTAATATTTCTTCGCTATAATCTCAATGAACGACTTTTAACCTGTTGGTAGATATAAAAGTTGTGAATTACACCACAAAATGTACGTTGTATATTTAAAGTAATTTCAATAATCTCCAAATTCTAGCCATATTCTTTCAATCTATTTCATTTTATAATAGACTACCTTTAGAGGTGAGAAATCTTCCGATTAATATCTTTAAAAATAAAACTAAGAAATTTTTACTTAGATCTGCATTTTATTCATATGATGAATTCATGGATTCCGATTTTAGCACAGTAAATTTCCAATAACTTAAAGTGAATTGTTGTTTATAGTTTTATATAGTTTCTGTAGGTAATTTTATATGATTTTAATATTATATGTTAATTTTTAATTATTTAACACATATACTGTTATCAAAGTATTGTTTGTAATTTGTAAGTTGCTTAATATGTTTGCTTTTTTGAAATGTTAATGTATGTCAATGACTGTACTGTTTCCTATATCTTATTTTGACTTGTGTAAATACATTTTGTATATTTGACATTAATAAATTATCTTATCTTATCTTAATCTAAATATATTTTAAATATACAACGTACATTTTGTGGTGTAATTCACAACTTTTTTATCTACCAACAGGTTATTTTTGAAAAAAGTCGTTCATTGAGATTATAGCGAAGAAATATGAATATTTGCCATTTTTCGCTGTTTTAAGAAAAACTAGTAAACTTAACCATAGGGAATACTTCATGACATTTGTAGAGCCTTTCTTGGCACTTCTTATGGATCTATAATATACATTTAAAATAAGGAAAATTCTGTACATTTATAGTTACAATATGTGGCAAGCGATTTTTCATACCCTGTATATCGCAGGTTGATTTAAGATATATCGTTTGAGAGAGTTACTAATATAGAATATTTGACCAAAATTAAATTTTAATTGGACTTGGCAGAACTTTATAATTTAAAATATTCTGAGTGACAAAATATTGGAAAAAAAACATGTCATGCTAGAAATCTTGAAAACCGTCGATATTTTCGAAGTGAAGATTTACATAAACTATCTTTTATATTCTATGTAGAAACCAAAAAAGCGATAAAAAATATAGGTTGCCATTTGAAAAAACATAAGGTAATATTATAGAAATGTAGATTTCTATCTGTTTCCCAAATAGAGATATGGAACACCGCGCCACTGTTGCAGGACCCTGTATATATATATATATATATATATATATATATATATATATATATATATATATATATATATATATATATATATATATATATATATCTAATGAAAAAATATTATACCCTGTTGAGATTGCTGAACCTGCCCAGGCAGATGCAAACTGGACGTTAATATATGGATGACATCGTGATCATCTGCCAGCCCCCCTGTAGCAGCTGAAACTCCAAAGTAACCATTTTTGGGCAAGAAAACATTCTCTGCTCGGAAACACATCTCGTATTCCTGTTCATTGTTGTTCATTCCATTATTGAATAACACAGTAAGAATATTCTGGTAGTATTCTATTCTTGCTCTTGTTGGGAAAGGTTTGTTTCTGAAGTCCCTCAGACATCCAGCTAAAGCTTGTGTTGTGCCATCACTTGAAAAACATAATAAGAAAATCATCTAGATTTGAATAAAATCACATAATTTATATTATATTTTAATTTTATATATTTAATTTTTTATTTATATATTAATTTTAATGAGAAATATCATATGATCATATTGATCTAATCTGTAATAATTGTGATTTGGAATGGGAATAAAATATAAAATATTTTCAAAGAGGCCAAGTCATATCTCTTATAACATCTTGTGTATTCCTCGACATAAATCGAATACTACCTCTGTTCCGTAATAAGTGAGCCATTTACTGTTTTATAGAGAGAGAGAGAGAAACGTTTATTAATGGCCATCGACCTGTGGTCCTTCAGCCTATAACAGCATATACTATTTTAATTTAAACATTAAAAAAAAAAAAAATTATTATAAATTTTTTAGTATTTTAAATAGAGTCTGTGTAGGATATCTTCTGGATGTTGTATAATGTTCTTCATTTTGATAGAGGTCAGCTATGTCATCTAGCGCTTTAAGTTTGTTGAAAAACTTTTTGTTGAGAACATTAAATCTAGAATCAATCGGTTCAATCTTGGTTCTTGAATACAACATTTGGTTTGTCGGGTTGTGTAAAATATTGTTGGGGTGTCTGATTCTTGTAATAATCCTTAGTGCTGTTGTCTCTGCCACTTTGAGATTTTTCATTGCTGGAGTTCTACAGTTAACATATATTGGGTGTGCATATTCAATTAAGGGTCGACAGATGTTTTTATAAATTTTTGTGGCATTTTGTATGCTTATACCTTGATTTTTATATGTTAGTTTGGCAAAGTATTTGGCTCTAGTGATAGTTCTCTTTTTTGCTGTATTCGTCTGTAGATTGAAATTTAATTTATTATCAATCTGCACACCCAAATATTTCATAGAAGTTGAGGGTTTGATGTTAACTCCGTTTATACATACAGTCGGTGATGTTGATTTTATTCTGTGATGAAAAATCATGAATTTTGACTTTTCAGGATTCAGCTTCATACGCCATAATCGAAACCATGTACAGATTTTATTTGTAAGTAATTGCAGGTTCTGTATGCAGGTTGTAACTGATTTATCATGTGATACAATTATTGTGTCGTCTGCAAACTGCTGTTTTATATTTTTTCCATAATAAGTGAGCCATTACCGTTTTATATTTTTTCCATATTAAGTGAGCCATTATCAAAGTTTATTTTTTACAAAATAAGTAAGCCGTTTTCGTTTCAACTTACTATATTTATACTTATATTTTTACAAAATATCTTATAACTAATAAAAAATGTTAGTATAAACGAATAGTAGGCAAGCGATTTTTCCCTACGAAACTTAGCCTTGCTAATATGTTGAAGTTTATAATTATTGTTACCGTCACAATCTATAATCGATTTCATAACTGTTTGTGAAGATATAAACACCTTTTTTAATGTATGTCTAATCGAATATTGGCAATTTTTTCTGTTCTGCCAATTTTTTTCCGACCCAATTTTCCTTTCTTGTTAGAATCAACATTCATAGGCGTATTTTCATCCAAACCACAAACAGAATCATTACCTTGTTTCCATATTCATTTTATAGTAGCTCTTGATGTTCTGAATTTTTCAATTGCCAAAATAACTGCTCCCTTTTTCAGCCTTTCATTTTTCTGATGTTTCAGTAAAAACTGAATAGTAGCCGTTCGTTTTTGGTTGATTAAATTTGGTCTTCTGATCGTTTGAAACTTTCGGCGTTAAAACTTTCGCTTAAAAAATCGAATGTCAATTGTTGTTTTTAAAGAATCAAACTGTCAGATATTTGTCATCCATGGCACATGTGATTAGAAATTTGGTGTATATAGAAAATCAAAATAGAAATTGAAAAAATAACTAAGTGTCAATAAGTTTGAAAGAAAACTCAAATGGCTCACTTATTATGGAACAGAGGTAGTATAATTTTTAATTCAAATTACAATCAAAATATGCTGAATAGTCTAATTTATATAAATGATTTTCACTCCAAAAGCAAACCAACTTCAATGTAAAATTATACTCACTTTTGATGGTCAAAATTTTTAGTACCATCATTGACTACAGCCATAATGTAGGGATTATTGTGTTTATTGTCATTGTCAAATGAGTCAAAGAAAAGACCCAAACCTACCCATCGATCTGAAGATCCAAAGACATCTCCATCATAGGCCCCTTTACTTTGTGTAAACCAAAAAGCCTAAGCAAAACAAACATTTCGAAATACAAATCCACACATTGATGAACATGATAAAATGTGAACTGAAGAATATTTATAATGATACCTACCATAGACTCTTTTTAAATGTTTATCATTTAATAAATATTGAGATGATTTTTCTAATTCACATTTCTTTATGTTGCAATAGTTGAAATCTTACCAGACCATCTGCACCAATCCTGCCTCTTCCAGTCACCCTGAATGCTATATCTACATCCCACCAGTCAAAGTTTGTAGGAGTTTTTGTCCATATGGCACCCTTCTGACTTTTGAGGGATGGTGCTATCCTTACATTATCTGAACTTGCAATTGCATCTACAAAAGATAATGAACCAATTACTTTGTTCGCAAGTTTAGCAGTGCAAATAAGATAAAGTTCCACATATCTTCAATAATTAAATTTTCTAACAATTTTCGAAAGTATTCATTTTTTAATTTCAAATTGGAATTAAAAAGGCTCATTTGCTGAGATTCCAAATCCTTCTACAATTCAACAATTTTCATTCATTAATAGCTTAGAATTTGGAAGAAAATATTCTGAATATATGATGGTTATATACGTGTCGCAAAATTTGACAGATCCTCCCAAATACGTTACTCTTATTTTATACGAGAGCAAAAAAGAAAGCGATACAATACGTACGTCGATTCTTTCATTCAGAGGTATATACGTGTAACAAAATATGACTTAGTCAAAATATGTACTTACTTCCACCGTATTCCCAAAACGGTACAGAACCGTCTTTCTGCGCTAAATATGGAGGTTTGAAGGAATATTTATATTCAAACCTTCGGTGTACTAAATTTGCATTAATATTACTAATGGCTAAAATCAAAACAATTGAAAAAAATAGACATGGAAAATTTTTTCGTCTCTGCATGTTTACAAGAGATGCACAACACACTACACGTCACTGTGTCACAGCACAGGCTAGGTAATCTCAATGGCGCCAATATACAATCTAAATGACACTTTAACTTGTGGAATTTGAATTGGCCAATGCTACCAACGTAAAAATCAAATATTTTTTTTATACCATGATACACTTCAGCGATTTTTCTTGCACTGTTTTTGTACGCTTTCGGAGTTAATAGAAAAGAATAAAATAATTTTTTCTACGAGCGGGCGGAAAATTGAATTTTCCATACACATTTTAGTGTGGAAATCATATTCCGCACCGCGCGGAAATGGAATAGCAGGTTTTTTTTCCGCACTGTTTGGCAATGTGACTCTTTACGAATTGAATCTCAACTTTCCTCACGCTCGTAGAAAAACTATTGTACCTAACACTTGCGGACTTGTTTTTACGCACTCGGCTGCTTCACCGAACTCCGCTACGCGTCGTTCGGTGAACGACAGACTCGTGCGGAAAAATTCATTTCCGTACTTGTTAGGTAAATAGCCAAGTTTCACCATTCAATTCCATCCCTTTTTACAATACACCGGTATTTGAATCCCATTTACTATTAATACTTGATATATTGTTGGTAAAATATGATTAATTATTTAAAATTAACTAATATTCTTACCTTTGGACAATACTGATTTTATGGGTTAGATCGATACAATTTTAAATAAAATTGCAATTTTTACCAATATTCAACAAATTTTTGCAATGTTACAGATTTAGTGTGTATCTAATAGTCTCTTATTTCATAATCTCTGCTTTTTTTAGGGTTCCGTACCCAAAGGATAAAAACGGAACCCTATTACTAAGACTTCGCTGTCTGTCCGTCCGTCTGTCACCAGGCTGTATATCAAGAACCGCGATAGCTAGACAGTTGAAGTTTTCACAAATTATGTATTTCTGTTGCCGCTATAACAACAAATACTGAAAACAAAATAAAATAAATATTTAAGGGGGGCTCCCATACAGCAAATGCGATTTTTTTGCTCAATTATCAATAGTGGCAACAGGTAGTATAGAAATATTCACAAAATACCCAGTTGTATTTTTAATTTAATAAAAAATAATAAAATTAAAATAAAATAAATATTTAAGGGGGGCATAGTCAACGGTACGTAACCCTTAGTGCGCGAGTCCGACTCGCATTTGGCCGATCCACTTCTCTTCTCATTTTTCCGTGGAAATGACTTTCCAATTAATTACTTAATTAATGCATTGAGATTCCTTAGTACAGGTCTGTTGTGCACAATAAAAATTTTATTTTTTCCAGCCAGACATTCATAAACATAATTTTATTTTGTCATACTGTTAAATTAAATTGATATTTTATTATACAGGAAAAAATCGAAAAACAAATATATGTTCTTTCTTTATTAATTCTTTTAATGCTGATCACAACAAAAAAATCATATTTTTCAACTTGATGTTTTTTATCTTCTATCTGTTTTTCCTGATCCTCTCTTACCAGAATAAAGATGTTTCGGCATCTTTGTTCCAATGAATCTATCAGCTTCACCCTTAAGACCATATTTGGTAACTTTCTTGGCAATTGCACGGTGAGCAATCCTAGCCAATTTATTTTTCATCTAGAACAAAGATTGGTAATAAAATTTACAAACAATGATTAAGTGTGTTCAATCAATTATTTTAAAAAAATAGCTGAACTTACAACAACATCTTTAACACCCATATCATTTCTAGATGGTTTTACTATTGCTTTGAGTTTATTCCTCATTTTCTCATGATTTTCTTTGCTGATCTCCATGCGCATTTTTTTAGCTGGTGTACCCATTATTCTGCTTGTCTGTTTCGTTTTTGTGAAATGAGCATTTTTTGTGTCTGACATATCAACTCCCAAATTTTCCATGTTCTTTCTCAATTTAGATACTAATCTGAGAAATGAAAATTGCAATAAATCAGTTATAAACAATTGTTCCGTATATAATGGAATTAAAAGAAATAACCCAATGAATATATCACAATTTCAAATTTTTACTTATTTTTATGTATTTGAATCTGTATCATACAAAATTTGACTGTAAGACTCAAGTTTTTTTGACGTTCAAGAGTGCCAGATAAATTTTATATTCTCATTGGTTACTTAAATAACATAGCTAATTTAGCAGCTCCACAATTCAATATAATTGGACAACGTTCATACGATAATTAAAACGTTGTTCTTTATGATTTGTAGAGGTATTTGTTCAGGAATGTACTTATTTGACAAGTTACAACAAAACACAAAAAAAGAAGGCATTAAGAGAAATATAGATCAATAGTTTCCCTCCCACAAGTGAAGTGGGTAAAAATAAGGTTCTTACCGATCCTTTACTCTAGCACCTGATGTTCTGGGCATAGTGGGCTTCTTGTTCTGTTTATTGACCCTAGCTTCTTCCTTCATAATCGCCTTCTTATGCCTAATCTGCAGAGCCAAATCTCTGATCTCCTTCATGGTCTGATCCAGCTCCATCTTAGGAACAACGTACATGCCAGTATTCTCCCTAATCTCCTCTTCCCTCTCCAATTCCTCCAATTTGTCGAAGATGTCTGCATCGATGTAATCTGCAATATTGTGACCATCCCAGAATTCTGGAATGATATCCCATCGTTCTTCTTCAGGGATGTCAGTGTAAGACTTTTTAAGATCAAGAGTATAATCATCACCAAGTTCCAGTTCAATATCTCTTTCGAGTTTTTTTTTTTGTTTTTCTGCCTGCTGTTGTTTCTTGATAAGAACATTCCGTGGGATAACAGGAGGACGTTCTTTGTTGTCTCTCGGTTTAGGGACTGCGACATGGAGTCGATTCAGGATTCCATCTACCTGAAATATCATATTTTAATGAGATTTTCGTTTACATAAATGAAAAATAAATATCATAAATATATTATTTATTTTAAAGTTTAATCTTTATTAATGAATATTACATATATACCTTTTTAGTTCGCATTTTTTGGTCAACCCTAAAGCACAACAATCTTTCACATGCCTCTATTTTAGCTTCCATTATTCCTTTATCATTAACAGTGGATGTCTCTATAATAGGTATATCAGGGTTATCCTCAAAGATCTTAAGAGTATCTCGTTTCTCCTTGGGCAAGTCATCAAGGGTGATAATATCACTCTTGTTTGCCACAACTATAAGAGGTTTATTTGTAAAAAGTGGCTTTATTGACTCATACAACAAGACCTGTTCTTCCAAATTGTGACCGCACTGCTCTGATAAATCAATGAAATATAAAATGCAAGCTCGTAAATGTGCAAGGGCAGTGACAGCTTGCATTTCGATTACATTTCTATCCTCCAAAGGATGGTCCAATATTCCAGGAGTATCAATGACTTGCCATCGTAGATATTTATAATCCATGTGTCCTACATACAAAGATTTGGTTGTGAAAGCATAAGGTTGGACTTCTACATCTGCTCGGGTGATTTTATTTATAAAAGATGATTTACCAACATTCGGAAAACCTGAAATATTAATTGAAGGTAATGAAATATCACATGAAAATCCGAAATAGTTGTTTTAATATAGCTTCAAAATAACTTCCAGACACTTTTTGCAAAGCTTGCATATTTAGTTTACAAGAATTAGAATTAATGTTCCCATATCCTTTATTGATAATTCATTGAAACTTGCAAATTTGAATAAAATAATATTCCTTTCAAAAGTGCGCTTCAGGATGTGTGGATGTAACCATATAAAAAATTGAAACTATGAAAAATAAACTAGTACAACATCCACACAGAAAATACCCACCAAGCAAGTAATATAGAAGAAACGGAGAAAATTTTAAAAACATTTTTTATTTTTACAAATTTGATATGCGTTGAAGGACTCTGGTCAATTGCCTTTTGATGAATGTGTATGTTTGTATATATTATCAATAAAGTACAAGTATGTATATATCTATCTTAAAATTTCTACATTGAAATAAAAAGGTTTGTTCTGATTATTCCTTTTCATTTTTCTTCACAAGACTGTTTCCTGTTCATGTAGAAATTAATATAATCGACTTTTCCTATTAGATCTTCATCTTCTCATCAAGTCTCAATTTGATGCATTGAAACTCATGAAAAATTGAAAACGACAAAGCAAAAATGTTCAACTGAGTTTTGTATTTATGGAATATTTTCAAAACTTTTGTTATCTATACCTAATCAATTTACAAACTCACTAAATTATTTGAAAGAATAAATATTATTTTCTCAAAAAATGCAAACCTTAATTATTAAGTGCTTCAAATGAATAGATGCAACAAACTTACCACAAATAATGACAGTTCGTGTATAAGGATCAATTGAAGGTAATCGAGCCAAATGTTGCCTTACTTGTTCAAGATAAGTTAAATTAGTAGACTGTCTTTTCATTATTGTAGCCATCCTACCCAAGGCTGCTCGTTTGAGCTGTTTACAACGGTAAAGTGAATCTCCATATTTGAGAAGTCTAACATAATCTTTAGCAACACTAGAAAAATATTACATAAAGCACTCTTTCCTCAGAAAATACAAAATAATATACATACTTATCAATAAGATGCCTAGCTGTGTTTAGTTGTCCTAGAGCTAGCTTGTAATGGTCCTTATCATAGAGAACATTCATAAGATCAGCATAAAAAGGATGAACTTCATCTAGTTTAGGAAATTCAGTTAAAATTTGAGTAAGTCTGTCGTGGAAACTTTGTTGGGCGAATTTTACTTTTCGGTTATAAAAGCTACGGATTCTTGTGATCTTGTATTGTTTATGAACGACAGTTGGTGTCTTCCTTTGAGTTTTTGACAAGATTATATCAATAAAGTCCTAAAAAAATACAAAATGATGTAAACTATAGATTAAATAGTTGATAAAGTATACCTTTGCCGTTGGAACAACAGCGATCTTTTTGAAATTATATTGAGACATTTTGTCGATTGATTATATTATAAATACTTGCACAATATTACTTTAACACGCTTTCGACTTTTGGGTGCTTACACCCATGTTCAAAGGAGGTTATCAATATATGTCTACTGTCAATTTATCTGTGGATTACAACAAAAAATCAATCAACCAGTAAAAATGTTTCATTAGATGATCGTATTACCTAATCATATATGTAGTATGTACATTTATTAAAAGTATTCCACTAGAACAAAGAAATAATATTTCTTTTCATTCCAATAGTGAGTTTTTGATATGCTTTTTTTATAATAAAAAAATATCATTGAAAGTTTATGTCGCTACTATGATTTGAAGAAAATTCTGATTTTCGTAGATATTCTATTAATACATGTGTAAAACAGGGTCAAATCTTATATTCTAAACAAAATAGAAAAACCGTCTGTGCTTTATCTGTATCTATGGTTTTCATTGCACCATTCATCATTCATTTCACATTCGTCTCATGACATTTGGGTAAACAAAAAATAGTTTCTTTCAAAAATAAGTCATATCTGTACTCGGTACTGTAAAAAATGGCAAAAATGCCCTCAAGAGATAAATCTAACAAAGAAATAATCAATTTGAAAGAAGTTCAAAAGGATGCAAAATCGTTGGTTGAAAAAATTTTGGGGGATATCAGTAAAACCTCAGCTACTAAACAAATGATACTGGGTGTTTCCTCTGGATGCATTACAGGATTTATGGCAATGAGAGTTGGCAAACCTGCAGCTTTAGCTTTAGGAGGAGGCATAATATTGTTACAAATAGCAAATGAGAAAGGGCTAATTAAAATAAACTGGGATAAAGTGAATAAGAATATTGATAAAGTTACAGATAAAGTCGAAGAAGCTGTAATAGGTGAAAAATCAGTACTTGACAGAGTAGAACGTTTTGTCGATAGGAATATTACAAAGGCTGAAGATACATTGAAGAATAAAGGAAAGAAAGCTAAACGTTGGTACTCTAATTTATTGGGTGAAGATTCATTACAGCTCAAAGAGGTTCATATCTTTGTGGTTTCTTTCATTGCTGGAGTTGCCATTGGTATAGGATCCTCTTAAAACAGATTTATTATGTAGTATGTTCAACATCTCGAATATTGGTATATTTTTGCTAATTTAAGGAACAACAGATAATGGAAGCGTAACTCTTAAAGGTGTATCTAAGTTTTGTATAATTCAAGTAGTTAAACAATAACTTCAATGGAAAATATGAACTAAAAACATAATATGCTTTTTATTAAAGGAAATTATTGAAGAAATTGAATATGAACTTTTTATTAAAAATTTTATTTTGTCACTGAAGCAAATGTTACTGATTGTAAAAGATTCTACTTCAGTACTTCCATTGTGGCAGTTAAATTAAAGTACTGTTTTATGTAGTTCTAGCTTCCATATACACAATATTGAAGGAGTTAGCTTAAATTTACTGTTATTTCTTGGAAAATCTTAGTATTTTTTCTTAATTGAGCTATCAGCTTTGTTAATTAGTGATTATTATTCTCTTTATTTATTATCTTAATTTATTAGTTTAAGTTTAATCTCTCAATGAACTCTAATGATGAGTAACATAATATCTATAGTACCATACATCTGACTAATATTATTCTGCTTTAAAATGATTAAATCATAAAATTTTGATATGGATATTTATGGTTCTTAACCCATTTACATTTATGTGAATTAATCCAGGAGTTATCTAAAGTCAAAATAGTATTGTTATAGTCAAACTTTTATTCATAGTTTTTGTTGTGAATTTATTATAGATGACAATAAAAGAGATTCTATATATGAAAATATCTTGTTCATAATTTCTATTTCCTTCCTCATAAAAATGACAAAAATAATGTTTTATAATAAACAACTAAAAATGAACTTCTGGAAGAAAAATTTTGAACTTTATAAACAACAGTTTCTATCTGGAAAGAGTTCATATAAGTCAATCTTTTTTTTAAAATATCAATGTTATATATTCATTGTAATGAATTTCTCTAGCATTGTTACACTGAGAAAATTTTCAGTATCTGTTATTTCCTAATAATGATGAAAAAATTAAATGTTATGATAAAGAGTTTAGTAGAAACAAAACTAATCTCGATAAACAATAATGAAATTTTCAATGGAGAGAACAGAGCAAAGAACAGTGATTAATTGAAAACTTTTAGATACAGTAACATATTAATTTCATAAAATATCACCTTAATACATTATTAATATTGATTTATAATAAACTGCAACAATCAACTTCCGCAGTATAACACTTTTGAGCTAAATAATTAAAATTAGGTCATAGTATGAAATATTGGAGATTAATTATTGACTGTCATCTTCGTTGGAATGATTATGTTAACGACACTGTCAATACGATCAGAAATAGTTGATGGAATCCGTCGTTACTACGTGATAATTTAACATGATTAACAAAACTAAATTTGATTTTACTACGTTTATTATCACAAAATATTTTGAAAAATATAACACTTGATTGAGTTAAGAACTTAACTCAATCTGCCCGATGATGGTCTAGTGACCGAAATTGCAATCGCAGTGTTATATTTTTCAAAATATTTTGTGATAATAAACGTAGTAAAATCAAATTTAGTTTTGTTAATCACGATCAGAAAGTTTTAGGCTGCTTTAAATACCTAGCTAATATTTTAAATGCTCTATTTTACTCTTGTAGACTCCCGAATAGCATTTGGAATTGTGTGATAGATTAGCACAGTGAATACACTTATAGCAAAATTAAATATAACAAAAATATTAACTAAATAATATATTATTAGAGATAGAGAGAACTTATCCAACAGATAACTTTAATGAAGAAATTAGAATATTAGATAAACCTTTTTCCTTAAGTGGTATGCTTTTTATACCAAAAAGAAAAATATTTTAAAATAACTTTATACATATTCTGATCAAGGACTTAATATTCTAATAAACTGAGAATTTCTTCAGAAGATAAAACACTAGGTGCTAAACGTCTAACTTATTTCGGACCATGATTCTTAAATTATATTTCTGAATCTTAATATTTCTTAAATTTAAGACCAAATTCTGATAAAACACCAAGTTTAATTGCAGAAGTTCAATTCATAACAAGAAATTATCAAATGTATTGTACTTAACAAAATTTCAATATTTAATAAATAATCTATTCTTTCCAACATGAAAATTAAAAATCCGTTCTACGTTTGCGTAGACATGTCCGATATTCGATGAGAAATTAACCTCAATTTCTGTTAATGGATATACGATTAATGATATAATAAATAATAATCTTAATCTTATACCACTCTTTGATCCAGTGAAAAGTAGAATACCCGCAAAAGTATTACACTCGTTTGTACCGCTCAAGTTTAATTTGGTTTAACCATGAACATTTCCAGATATCGTTTAGTATCAATTCTAGGACAATGTTCATTATTTAATTGCAGAAGTAGGAGTTATTGTAACAATTCGAGAGAAGTTTCCTATTTTGTTTCTTATTGTAGGAACTATCACGTCGGAGGAACTGAACAGACAGCATGAATTATTCAACGCTGAAAAAAAAAGACAAAAAGAATTGGTTGGGCGAATTGAAAAAATTGAAGTCGAATATGAAGGACCACAAGATAAAAAAGTATTAATCATGAATAAAAATATCTCCACACCATATGATTGTGCTAAACGTTCGTTTATAAAATTTGTTATATATATTTAATGTATTGAATATTTATTATTTCAGATTTGGGGGAAACTATAAGTAGAAGATCTGCTGTGGCTTTAATTGATCAGACAAATTTGTGGCATATGCATAAACCCTTACCTGATTCTTGTAGATTAGAATTGTTACATTATCACATACCACAACCGAATTTGGTAAATAAGGTTTACTGGAGAACTTGTAGCTTTCTTCTGGGAGCTCTGGTTAATACTGCTTTTAAGGATGACATAGATGTGAAACTCCATAGTTTTCCTAGTCCAAATGGTAATTAATGAAAGATGTGTTGAAACTAATATTCGTTTCAATAATGTGTGAACATATTTGCTTCTTGTAAACTGACTACCTATTATTGCTGATAATAACTAAACTTACAACTCTAAAACTGTGGTTGAGTCAACTTATTTTCAACTTGTGGTCATCATCATATTCCCTAATTATAAATTAAAATTGGCTACTACCTTTAGCTATTATATTCACAGAGATTGTATGCATGGTTTTTCATTTGAACTTACATTGTATTGAAAATGTTTTAGAAGTTAATTCGAATATGACTCAAAATAAATGTAATTTTTTTATATACTTACAGTTCGTTCTGGTAGCTTTGTATATGATGTACAACTTTCTCTGGATAACTGGCAACCTAGTGAGAAGGAACTGAAAGTTCTCTCAATTGATTTGATAAAATTCTGCCAGCAAGAACATCCTATCCACTGTCTAAATGTTTCTGTTGATTTAGCGCTAGATATTTTTAAGGAAAATCCACATAAAAGCAAACAAATACCAGATATAGCAGCCAATAATCAGGGCAAAATTACTTTGTACAAAGCTGGTCAACATATTGATATTTCAAAAGGTCCCATGGTTCCAAATACTAATCATATTGGAAGAATGACTGTTGCCAACGTTATCAAATTAGAGACAGATATCGAAGGTGGTCCTATTTATAGAGTCCAGGGTGTATCTTTACCTAGTTCAATAATACTGGATCATTTTGCTTATGGTTTACTGGAAGAGAGAGCTAAGGACAAGGTTTGTAGTTTTTTTATTTGATTATTGTAGTAACCTTTATTTTCTTCTTCTTCTTCTTCTCTCAAAGGATTGCCACCCCAAGTAGAAACCCCTACGTCAGAGTAGCACCTTCATGGGCTCAGTATTAAAACTATGCACCCAAACACTGTATATATAATATATTTTCTAGACATTATTCTGGGGCTTCAGATGTCTAGTTTTTCATAGGCAACGTTTTTTTTTTTTTTTTCGGCGACAAACACATAAAACAAAAGGAATAAGGATTTATACTTGCTGACATATTTAACCTTGAATGAATGTTATCTATATTTTCAATTTACTGTACAATAGGAAATTATTTATTATTTTTATTACCTCCAATGACTCAGAGAATATTACATCATATATATTTAAGGGCAAGGCAAATTTAAATTGTACAAGTTTGTCATATAAAACTCTGGCATTATGATAGTTGTCATTACAATCAAAAAATATGTGAATAAGGTCCCCTATTTCTCCACAATTACAAAGCGAATCAATTTTCACTCCGATTCTGAATTGGTGGACTGGTAATAAGCAGTGTCCAGTTCTCAACCTTAACGTATTCGTCATAAATTTTCGCGAACAATTTATTTTTTTAAACCATACTATTCGGTTAGGAGATTTATCCTTTGTCATGTGATAATAGATTTTCCCTTTATTCAAACTAACTTCCTTAAACATTAATTTCCATGTATTATATAATTTAGTAGCGTATTGAGGCCAAAGTTCTTGCGGTCCAGCACTTATCCTCTCCACAGCCTCCAGATATCTCCCCTCGTTTGCCAGTTGATCCGCGATGTCATTAGCTTGGATGCACGAGTGGCTTGGTACCCACATGCAAGCAATCAGCATACCTGCACGCATAGCAATATCGAAAACTTTAAAGACATTTACAGTGACAATATCAGTACTAGCATCCATATCGCATTTTCTAATTTTTTCTATTGCACTCAAGGAGTCAGAGATGATCAAGATCTTCCTCCATTTCATTCGGAATGCTTCCACCGTCGCCCTACCAATTGCGAAGGTTTCTGCTGTACATATTGACCAGTGATCCGGTAGTCTAGCTGATATTCTTTTTCCTATTGACGGAATGTAAACCCCATAACCTACCAAATCTGGATTTCGTGACAAAGACGCATCAGTGTAAATGTTTATGTAGTTCGAGAATTTTTCCTCTACCAATTTATTAAGGTTACTCTGATTGGTAATATCACTTTTGGGCAGGCCCGAGTTAATAATTGTGGGAGTTGGTCTCTTCATCGGTGACTCAATTTCAAACATAGGTAGTAGATTAGATCGATGTATCTTGTCAAGTTCCTCTTTCAGTTCATTAAGGGCTACTACAAAAGGAGGTTCACACCCCCTTCGCCATATTGACGTAATTTCATTAGCATTGTTTATTAAGTTGAATACATGATGGTGTGCAATTCTTCGTGCCTTTGTGATATATTTCATACTTAACCATTTCCTTCTAATACTAAGAGGTAACTCTCCACTTTCCGATAACATTATCGACGTAGGTGTTGATCGCATATATCCTAAGGCTAATCTTATAGCTGCAAATTGCATTCTGTCCAGTTTGGTAAGTATAGTTTTTGCACATCCCCCAAATAATATGCTTCCATAATCCAATTGAGTTCTAACAAGACCCTTATATATATTTAACATTGAGGCTGGGTGAGCTCCCCAACTAATTCTGCAGATACTTTTCATTAAATTCATACACTTCAGTGCCTTACCCTGTATATAATCAATATGTGGATTCCATTTCATTTTGGCATCCAAATATACACCTAAGTATTTGTAAACCGAGCACCTGGTAATTAAGTTTCCTCCTATATTCAATGTTATATTATTTATTGGGATATTGGATTTTGAGATTAGCATCCACGCCGATTTCTGTGTAGATATTTTTAAGTTTCTGTACTTTAACCACTGATTAAGATTATTTATATTATCGTTCATTACCTTACTTAATTTTTCAATGTCTTCTCCCATAACCATTACAGCTAAATCGTCTGCAAACTGTACAATTTTAGTACCACCAGTGAACATATCCTGTGGAATACATGTATATAAATTAAATAGCATGGGACTCAAAACCGAGCCTTGTGGAAGTCCCATTTGTGTTATTTTTGGGCCCAGTATATCCATGGATGTGGAGCTGGCTATGTACAAACGTTTGTTCCTTATTATCCCATTCACTAATTTAACAAGATTGCTTGGAATTTCTGCTTCAATCATATCCTTACTGAGAATGTTGTATACGACCTGATTGTACGCAGAGATAATGTCTAAAAATACAATAATAACCTTTTTCTTCAAATGAAATGCATTATACACAAATGAGCTAATAAATGTATGGCAGTCAAGTGTCGATCTTCCTCTTCTAAACCCAAATATGTTAGCATCTGGTCCAAGTTTTCTCTCCACCAAAATTTCTATTCTATTTTTTATTATTCTTTCTAAAATCTTCGTTATACATGGCGATAGTGATATAGGTCTATAACTCAAGTTACTATTATTATTGATTTTTTTTTTTGGGATAGGGATAATAAGGTTGTTTTTTAGACAATTAGGAATTCTTCCAGATTCCAAGAGTTTATTAAATATGTCAATCAACTTAATTTTTGCTGACGGCATTAATTCCTCAAAAATTTTATAACACAAGCCATCCAATCCAGGTGATGACTCTTTTCTATGCTTCACAACAATTTCTAATTCCTTTAATGTAAAAGGTGGAGCAATGGTATTGTTATATGTTATAGGTTCATTGACTGGGCAAGGCATTGCCAATACATTAATTATTTCTTCGGCACATTTATCCGATATTGTCCTTCGTATGTTGTCCGTGTCTTGCCTTGCAAATTTTTTCAAGGTCTTCCATGCTTTTGACATATTTTCTGGAGATAATGTATTACAGAACTCAACGAAGGATTCTTTTTTCAACTTCCGTAGTATCATTCTTGATTTAGCCCTATGTTTTTTCGCTAGGATAAAATTCTCCAAAGTAGGGTTTAATTTGTACTTAGCTAAGGCCTCTCTTCTATCCTTCACAGCCCTTTCTGCCTCGTTATTCCACCAATGACAGTTATATTTACTGTTCCTCTTAGCCTTGTATTTTGGAATAGCCTCAGCGGTAGACATTACTATACAATCTAAAAATTCATCCACTGTATTTATTTCCTTTGAATTCATATAGTTATGTACATTCATTTAAATTTATTCCAATCAGCCTTCCTATAATTATACATACGATGAGGACAATTATATAGATTTTCTTTCTGTCTTTTGTCTTTATTAAATTCGATTGAGATAGGAAAGTGATCACTAGGACCAGTATCTTTTATGACTCTCCATGAACACAGAAGTGCTATGTCCGACGTACACATTGACAAATCTGGCGCACTACGGTTGGCAGATGGCGCCGTAAGCCTAGTTGGCGATCCATCATTCAAAATCGAGAAAGATGGATCCATTAAAAAATCAGACACTATCCTACCATTATGATTGCACAAAGTAGAGCCCCAGCAGGGATTTTGTGCATTGAAGTCGCCCAATAACATACATGGTGCACTCAGATATGGATACAGTTCTGCCATATGTTGCTCAGTCAGGGACATATCTGGAGGGCAGTAGATATTATATATTTTAAGCTGTTCAATTTTAATCCCCAATAATTGTAATTTTATAGGAAGGTCCAGATATGTAGTATCAATAATTTCAAAATAAATATTTTTTTTGATAATGAAGGCAATGCCTCCATATCCGTCTTCTCTATCTTGTCGTACAATATTATAATTTTTGAAAAAGATTCTTGAGTTTTCCTTGAGAAATGTCTCACATAATACTATAATATCAAATTCATCAGCTTCATTTACAATTTTCAGATCCACTAGATTGCTAGTTATAGATCTAATATTCCATTGTAATATTTTCAGCATTAATAGAGTAAAAGAATAAAGAATATGTATATTACTTGAATATAATATTTACTAAGATACATTTAACACTAGTGGAGTTGCAAAAAAAACTATATAAAAGATTTTTTTTTAATCTCGGGGGGGCACGGGAGATGGAGACTCCTCCATCAACTCAACCGCCTCCAGATAACTTTCATCATATACTATTGGCGTTCTATTATTATAATTCTTATTGTTATTTAATGGTTTGATTCCTAAATCATCTTTGTCAAATTGTAAATTTTGGTGAACAATAGCTTTTGTTGTTACATTATTTGTATTTATATAACTATTTGGTGAGGCTTGGTTGCTATTTCTTTTATACTGAGGTGTGAATTTTATAAAACATTTTTCGTGCTCTGTTCTGTCATA
>JARQZK010000735.1:210000-307500 GCA_030704885.1 Cynegetis impunctata
AATTGACCAATTTTTGTAAAAAAAAATAATAAATTGTGAAAATTTTTAGAAAAAGATTTAAATATTGGACAGAAATATTTAAATTATACTCGCCGGCATATCATTGGAAGCTTGGACACTAAACAGCTGTACACTTCCCTCTATACCCCTCGCCCAGCGTTGTTGCCAGTTTGTGGATTGAAAAATTAATTCACACAGCTAAAAATCCCAAGCTTCCAATGATTTGCTGTCGACTATAGAAGGAATTTTGTTTTAAAACTATTACAGTTAAAATTCAAGGTAAAACCGAAGATCTGCCCGGCTACCCCAATGAGTTCTGAAATACAGTAAGTCTGATGCCCTTGACCAAGGTCCAAGGTCAGTAGAACAGTCGTCTCGTGGCGGGACGCGAAAAGTGTTGTGACTCATCTTCCTGCGTCCCTCCCTCTCCCCCGCCTTTGCTTTTCTAGCCAATTGGCGTCTGAAATTAAGATAGTAAATACATTCTCCGAAATGAAAGCAAAAAAGCCCTTGTATATAATGAATAATAAAAGAGACTATGTACTATTATTATAGTTAATAATTTTTTTTTGTGTTTGCGCCATTAATAAACACTATAATTATTGGTTCACCATGTTCTGTTGCTTTATTTTTTTTTACCCATGACATATGGAAAATTTATCTTAGGTCCGGTGGATGGTGATTCCCGTATTAGCTAGGTATTTATTCTTAGAGTAATTGCAGTATAAGCATAAAAATCATTGCAACGTTACCTAGAGTTAAGCTTCCATTAGTTTATTTGACATAATAGTGGTTATAGTACAAGGAAGAGTACTGAACAAGTCAATCAATAATGAATCAAATTTTCTTACATAAATTTAATGTTCTACAAGGCGCAAAAGTTCACAAAAACTGTGTTTTTGGACCTTAGATTTCAAAACATTCCATACCCCCCAGGCCCCTCGGCAGGGGCATAAAATTTGAGTCTAGCACACTTGCAATTTTCGCCTTAGGCCGGCCCTGTATATATATATATATATATATATATATATATATATATATATATATATATATATATATATATATATATATATATATATATATATAATACAGGGTGACCGGAAATGATGAGCAAAAAATTCAGGGGAGAATTCTAGACCGAAAATAAATGGTACCTCTTCATATAAAATTTTTTCGAAAATTGATTATTAACGTAGTTACAGGGTGTTAGAGTTAGATTTTATTTACAGTTTTATTGCTCTTAGTTTTGCCACGCTTATAATATTTCGACGAAATCTCGTATTTGGAGCTTCATCGGGATGAGAAAACAAATTTGCCCACCGTATAGTCGCATTTTGTAGAGGGCGCCACATACGAGCCTATACTTTCATTTAAATGGTCCCAACCTTTTTGCGTTACACTGTATAAGACTTTTGACTGAATATTTTCATTCTCCTAACCTTTTGACATGAAAAAGGTATACCACTTTTGTTTCGATAAATCTTACCGTTACGCTAAAATAACATAGCTTGCATGTGATGAATACGAAATCATTTTAATTTATTTTCAACCTTAAACATAGCATCGTTTGGAAACGTGCGCTATGGTTGCCGTAGAAACAAGTTTGGGGAGAATTGGTTTTGACAGTTAGTAATTTTTTGAAAATTTGTTATTACGCTGATGGTGGTCAGTAATATATACTAAAAAAAAATAGCGTACTGAACACAGAAAGAAAGGTTTATTAATAAAATCATAAGGTTAACGAACGAAAAATTAAACATCAAATGTTCAAATGCATAAATTAATTCTTCTTAAAAAATTCTGACGAACTCTATGGAATATTCCTTCCTTCTGCCTTATTACTTCACAATTGGCAACAATTATTTCTCTCAGCTCTTCGACGCTATTCACAGGTGACCTGTATACAAGCGTCTTCAGGTAGCCCCAAAAAAAGAAATCCATTGGGTTTATGTCAGAGGATCTAGAAGCCCACTGTACAAAACCACCGCATCCTATCCACCTTTCAAGAGAAGAACCATTAAGAACTGCCTGACCGCTAAACTATAATGTGGTGGCGCGCCATCTTGAAGCAGCCACATTGCATTTCTCAATCCGAGAGGTACATCTTCCAATAAAATAAGTAAGTGGTTTCTTTAAAAATCCAGGTAAACTTCACCATTGAGTCTTTGTGGAAAAATATGTGGCCCAATTAAGTAGTCCCCCACAATACCAGCCCACACGTTGACGGAAAACTTATTTTGGTAACCACGCTCTATTGATAAGTGAGGATTCTCATCAGACCAAAAATGCTTATTATGAAGGTTTATCAAGCCATCATGCCCAAATCCAGCTTCGTCCGTGAAAAGGATATTACGAACAAAATTTTGGTCTCCATTATGGAGTATTCTAATGGCATTGCATAAATTCACACGAGCAGCAGGATCCTTGGCAGATAGCGATTGCATCTTTTGGTAGTGGCACAGATAAAGGTTTTGTTCGCGTATTACTTCATGTACGGAGCTCTTGGGAATGCCCTCTTGGAAACTAATTTTTATAACACTTGTATTGGGATTATTCTGTATGGAATTCAAAAAACGAACTTCTGCTGTTCTAGTATTCCGTTGTCGGCCTACATCAAAAATTCTAGTTTTGAACGATCCAAATTCTCCCAGTTTTCGATGGAAATGCTTCACGATACGTCGTGCTGCAAGAGCATTACCAGCAGTTAAACCGTAATAATACTGCATGTAACGCAACTCCGCGTTAGAGTAATTGTTATTCATTATAATTTTTTTATGACAACAATTATTACAAAAAAACTTGAACAAAATTACTAACTGTCAAAGATAATTCTCCTCAAACTTGTTTCTACGGCAACCATAGCGCACGTTTCCAAACGATGCTATGTTTAAGGTTGAAAATAAATTAAAATGATTTCGTATTAATCACATGCAAGCAATGATATTTTAGCGTTTTTCTCGAAAACGGTAAGATTTATCGAAACAAAAGTAGTATACCTTTTTCCTGTCAGCAGGGCCGGCCTAAGGCGAAAATTGCAAGTGTGCTAGACTCAAATTTTATGCCCCTGCCGGGGGATCTGGGAGGTATGGAATTTTTTGGAAATTTAAGGTCCAAAAGCACAGTTTTTGTGCACTTTTGCGCCTTGTAAAACATTAAATTTATGTATGACAATTTGATTCATTATTGATTGACTTGATATGTTCAGTACTCTTCCTTGTACTATAACCACTATTATGTCAAATATACTAATGAAAGCTTAACTCTAGGTAACGTTGCAATGATTTTTATGCTTATACTGCAATTACTAGCTAATGCAGGAATCACCGTCCACCGGACCTAAGATAAATTTCCATATGTCACGGGTAAAAGAAAATAAAGCAACAGAACATAGTGAACCAATAATAACAGTATTTATTAATGGCGCAAAAACAAAAAAAAATTATTTTACTATTAGGATAGTACATAGTCACTTTCATTATACATTTTATACAAGGGCATTTCTTGCTTTCATTTCGGAGAATCAATTTACTATCTTGATTTCAGACGCCAATTGGCTAGAAAAGCAAAGCCGGGGGAGGGAGGCAGGAACTGTATTTCAGAACTCATTGGGGTAGATCTTCGGTTTTACCTTGAATTTTAACTGTAATAGTTTTAAGACAAAATTCCTTCTATAGTCGGCGGCAAATCATTGAAAGCTTGGGATTTTTAGCTGTGTGAATCAATTTTTCAATCCACAAACTGGAAACGACGATGGGCGAAAGGTGTAGAGGGAAGTGTACAGCTGTTTAGGGTCCAAGCTGGCAATGATATGCCGGCGAGTATAGTTTAAATAATTCTGCCCAATATTTAAATGTTTCTACAAATTTGCCAAATTTATTATGTTTTTTTTACAAAAATTGGTCAATTTAATGCCCCTCCAAAAGGCTTGAGTGTGCGGCTGCATACTTCGCACACCCCTTAGGCCGGCCCTGCCTGTCAGAAGGTTAGGAGAATGAAAATATTCAGTCAAAAGTCGTATACAGTGTTACACAAAAAAGTTGAGACCATTTAAATGAAAGTATAGGCTCGTATGTGGCGCCCTCTACAAAATGCGAGAATACGGTGGGCAAATTTGTTTTCCTCATCCCGATAAAGCACCAAATACGAGATTTCGTCGAAATATTATGAGCGTGGCAAAACTTAGAGCAATAAAACTGTAAATAAAATCTAACTTCAACACCCCGTAACGACGTTAATAATCAATTTTCGAAAAAATTTTATATGAAGATGTACCATTTATTTTCGGTCTAGAATTCTCCCCTGAATTTTTTGCTCATCATTTCCGGACACCCGGATATATATATACAGTGTGTCGCATTTAAGATGAAGACACCCCCATATTTCAGTTATTAAAAGGAATATAGATTTGAATTTTCGTACAGTCATAAACGGTGGTGAGACATATTTTTTAAGATACTCAACTGAATTCTGAATTTTAAACTCGGCCTACTACGAATTGACAAATAGGGCCGATTTGCAATATTTTGTTTCGCATTAGGGATATCGAAAAAAGTCATGAGAAAAAGTTGTTCAGAAATTTTGTTTAGGCCCATATACCAATTTTCATGACAAAATTCGCATTTGTAATTTTCCAATATTTTGGTATCCCAAAATTATTACGAGTTTTCCCTTTCTAATTTTATACTTAGTGTGCCATGGAAAATAATAAAATTGACAGGAGTCTCAAATACTTGTTAGTTTGAATTATTGCGTTAAGTTAAATTTAGTGAATTAGTGATCAGATAATGAAAATGCCATTAACTTTACGTGAAAAAATCGAAATAATTCGGTTATTTGGTGATAATTCTCGTAGCAGCAGACAAGTTGCTGCAGAGTTTAACTTGAGACACTAAATGCTGAGCGTTTCGTTAATTTTTTCAATGGACGATTTTGGGATACAATTGAAAATCTTCATCTTAATGTGCGACAGGATATGTACTTGCAACTCAATGGCGCATCTATTCATAACTCGAGAATTGTTCGTGAGTGGTTGAACAAAAATTTTCCTATGCGCTGTATAGAAGAAATAGTCCTCTAGAACTGTGGCCTCCGAGGTCTCCCGATATAACACCCCTCGATTTTTATTTTTGGGGCATGTTAAAAAACAAGGTCTATAAAACAAGACTCAGATATCGAGATGAACTTTGTGAGAAAATAAGACAAGCATGATGTCAAGAAAACAGCATCCCTGAACTTAGACGAGTAGCTAGACAGAATAGAAAAAAATTGAAAAATGTATTCGAATAGACGGTAATCTAGTTGAGAGAGACCTCATCTAATTACAGTTAATTAATTATTTTGTATCAGAAAAATTATTGTTTTATAAATCATCTCTAAATTTAATCAGTTATAAGAATAAAATAATTATTATAAGATAAAATTCTCCTTCCTTTGTGTTAATTATTTTATTGAAATATTTGAATACATAACACTATTGAATTATCAAGTTCTTAGTTTCCATAGCGTACTAGTTATAAAATTGAGAGATAAACTTAATAATTTTGAATTATAACCAAAATATTGATAAAATTGAAAATGCGAATTTAGGAATGAAAATTGGTATATGGGCCTAAAAAAAATTTCTGAACAACTTTTTTCTATAACTTTTTTCCATATCTTTAACGCGAACCAAAATATTGAGAATCGGCCCTATTTGTCAATTCGTATAGTAGGCCGAGTTTGAAATTCAGAATTCAGTTGAGTATCTTAAAAAATATAACCCATCACCTTTTATGACTGTACGAAAATTCAAATCTGTGCTTCTTTAAATAACCATAATATGGGGGTGTCTTCATCTTAAATGCGACACACTGTATATATATATATATATATATATATATATATATATATATATATATATATATATATATATATATATATATATATATATATATATATATATATATATATATATATATATATATATATATATAATTATATATATATATATATATATATATATATATATATATATATATAATTATATATGTTTATAAAATCAGTTAAAGTCTATGGGAGATCGTCATTGAAATATTGTTGGCTGTGCTGTATTTTTACTCATTTATATTTCATTAGTCATCGATAGCATTCTTTCGAAAATCGACTGATAAGGTCTTTTCGTTACGATAAGTTCGAGTAAAATTACTGTAATATTTATAAACTTTAAAACTATTGAGACGTCAAAAACCAACATCTTTCATTTATCTTTTTGAGGTTATAGTTGTGTTTTTTTTTATTTTTAAACATTTTTATGTTTATATATGTCACAGTTGTGGTATATTTACTCGCGAACCTTTTTTGATTTTTAAGAAATTGTTACTATTTATCTGGTTTTAGGTTGCTTTTATGTGAAGAATAATTTTAAAAAATTGGATAATGTGAATCAGTCTAATATTCAATGTACATAACTACACAATGATAAAAATTCGGATCAAATATGAAATTCCGTTCAAAAATTAATATTGAACTATAACACTTTCCAAATCAAATCAAATATGCCACAAAAATGTTTCGTTATCATTTATTTACCAATAAATAGCTCCTGTTTTCTGGATAAAACTGGAAAATGCTTTCAAGAAAGTTTCGTATATCTTATCGGTAATAAAAAATAATCCGGTATAGGTATGTAGAATCAGTTAACAATGTAAAAATTATGCCTCCTATTTTATCTGGGTGTATCATAATAAACACGTTCTTATTGTTGAACGATTTGGAAATCTATTTGTATAAACATTTAGATGACATTTTGCTATATCTCTAAGCATTCAAAAGGAGGATTAACTATTATCTTTCGAAGATAAGTGATGCAGTTTTAAATATCTTTACTAGGAAATATTTGAAGAAATATTGAATTGATCGCTCAGCTCCCTCTTAGTGTCAATAATTATGGTGAATTAAATGAAAGATAATAAATTTTGCTCTTAGTCCAGTTTTGGACCCAAAAAGCATTAAACATTTCTGGAATATTCTGAATGTATCATGTAGAGAAATTTTGTAAATAAATGCTTATATTTCTTTTAATTGTTACTTTTTGCAATAAATTTGAAAACACTTAATACTTCCGAAACAGTTAAAGTTAGGTATTTGACATTGTGCATGAAATATGTCTAGAATGTTGCGAGTAATCCAGAAGTTGAATAACAATAATACAGAGTGTTGTATTTGAAATAACAAAGTTAGTGTTCTTCAATGTCACATGGTTCACACAGTATAAAAAATTGTTATTGAAAAAAATGCGCAACTAAAAATACCAATCGAAGTGTCTGAGAGTTTTTTTGTTATATATTATATATATATATATATATATATATATATATATATATTATATATATATATATATATATATATATATATATATATATTATATTATATATTATATATATATATATATATATATATATATATATATATATATATATATATATATATATATATATATATATATATATATATATATAATATATATATATATATATATATATATATATATATATATATATATATATATATATATATATATATTTATATATATATATATATATATATATATATATATATATATATATATATATATATATATATATATATATGAGGATGTATTGATATCTAGTTAGCCTAGACCAGTTCCCTGCATAGACAAAATATTGCGTTACCATAGCAACGAACAATAACTTATTAGAAGTGTCAGTATAAAGTTTGACATCAAAAAACTTAACCAGAGTTACGCAATAAATTAAAAGAAAAAATATGTCCACCGAAATTGTGAAAATCGAAAAATTGGAGTATCGAGCCATCATCAAGTACCTGTATTTAGAAGGGTTAAGAGGTAAGCAGATTTACGAAGATATGCTTAATACCCTTGGTGATCAATGTCCTTCGTATGCGACCGTGAAAAATTGGACTGCAAGTTTCAAAAGAGGTAAATTTTCCATTGAAGATGATGACCGATCGGGAAGGCCAGTTTCTGTGTCAGTCCTCGAAAATATCGATGCAGTTCATGACACGATTTTAACAGACCGTCGAATTGGGCTAAAACGGATATCTGAAGCACTGAATATTTCATACGAACGCGTTCATCATATCTTCTTCATGTGCCGTCTCCCTTCAGGAGGTTGGCTATCATCATTGCTATCTTAATTTTGGACGCTGCGGCCTTAAACAGGTCAGATGACGTGGCCTTAAACCACTTTCGCAGATTTCTAAGCCAGGACATTCTTCTCGCTCCAATGGATCTTTTTCCCACTATTTTTCCCTGGATTATGAGGCGTAGAAGTTCGTATTTAGGACCTCTCATCCCCTAATGTTTGAATGTTGACCAAAAGCGTGCAAGGGTAGTAGCATCGCGTTCGATCTGTGCTCGATTTGAAAACGATGTAGACTTCTTAAACCGAATTGTTACTATGGATGAGACTTGGGTACATTTCTACGATCCAGAAACAAAGCAACAATCGATGGAATGGCGACACTCCGGTTCTCCAAGACCTAAGAAGTTTCGTGTCCAAAAATCTGCTGGAAAAGTTCTTGCTTCAGTTTTTTGGGATTGCCATGGAGTAATCATGATTGATTTTTTGGATAAGGGTAGAACAATAACTGGAGATTACTATTCGACATTACTGATCACCCTACGGGAAAAAATTAGAGAGAAAAGACGCGGAAAGCTATCCAAAGGTGTTTTGTTTTTGCAGGAAAACGCCCCTGCACACAAATCTCATGTTGCCATGCAAAAAATTCGTGATTTAGGGTTTGAATTACTAGAACACCCCCCTTATTCACCAGATTTGGCTCCGTCCGACTATCATCTCTTTCCTCAACTGAAAAAAAGTTTGAAAGGTCTTAAATTTTCTCCAACCAGGAGGTAATAAAAGCTGTGGAGGTCTGTATATATATATATATATATATATATATATATATATATATATATATATATATATATATATATATATATATCAATTATCAATTTAAATAAGTTATTTTGACTACTGATCGAAACAGCTACCTATATATTCTCATGGTTCGACTAAAGTAATTTTCTTCATAACTTTATGAATTATCTTGCTTCAGATTGTATTAGATTTCGAAGCGATCGATACTTTGCTATTCTAATCAAACACTGAATATAAAGAACAAAAGAAGTCAATGGAATATTTTATGTATATATATATTATCTGACAAAAACAAACACAGTTCAAATAAGATCACAATAATTTATTGTTTCAATCTAGAAAACGATTACAACAATAACGTTCAATATTTTTCGTTCCACATTACTAAATATACCTTATTATAAAGGACAGTATCAGAGGTTATCATAACATTGAAATAAAACAATTCTATTTTTATATATTTCATTTGATTCTTTGTATTTATTCCTCAAATAACCAACGTTTTTTAACCTTCTTTTTGTTATATCGCTTACGGAAGTGCTAAATTTTCGTAAAATATTTTGCCAAGACAGCAAATTAAAGAGGCCTCGGCAGCCCAGCTGTAGGGTGTAGGCATCGCTTGTAAACGGAGGATATGGGTTCGAGTCCCACCTTGCTCTTGGTTGTTGTGTATATCCAATGTAATAAAGAGGTTCTAAATATGATTAACTGTTGGGTAATGACTCAATTTCAAACCCATTGGCCTTTCGGAACCGGCGTAAAACTGTAGGTCCCTTGTGTTAAAAAAAAACAAAACAACAAATTAACAAAATCGGAAGAGAACATTTAAAATTGATTCAAATGAAGATAAATTAACCAAGGGATTATGAAAATTGTATGAACTTTATTTATCGTTTTCAATATGGATTAAAGTCCAGTGGGTCTTATTATAAATGAGATTAAATGATTTTGAATGACGCATGTACCTACACTTTTATTTATGGCATTTAGAAAATCAATAATCTTGAATGAATTTTATCTAGATATCCATTCATAGATGATAAGCTTCATTGAAAAAATATAATTGACTCGAGAGAAAATGACTTTGTATTTATATGACTAATTATATATATATATATATATATATATATATATATATATATATATATATATATATATATATATATATATATATATATATATACATACATACAATCAGTGCCGGATTAGCCACGTAGCAAGAGTAGCAAATGCTACGGGCCCCCTCGAATTGGGGGGCCCCGCGCTCCAATGCCTGTCTGACAGTAAAAAAATTAGTTTATATAAGCGTAAAATATCTTGCATGCCTTAAACGCGAAGCTCTTAGGCTATCCTTCACTCACACCTGAAAATCTAAAACTCGATTTCGTCACGTTAAATCGTAGTTATAGGTTGTATAATACCTACCACGAGAAACGTTGGTGTCAAAATCTACAGCAATAATTTGAAGTTGTACCATATTTCTAAACATTGAGCGCTGGCCGTACGTTATATGTTTGTACTACTCGCACTGCACTACACGCAAGTTTGTAGCATTGCAAAACTAACAGGGTTGATATTGTCATCTATCGAGCTAGTCGTAAAACCCGAACAAATAAAATAGGATTCTATTGACTAGCAAACTATAAGAATTTGATGTACATTCATATTTGGCACAACGTAAAAAACTGTAAAAAGCTCTTTAGATGTTAGTCTAGCATTGTATTTTAGTTGCATCAGTTTACATTCCACCATATTATTGTAACACCAACACTTGTGATCTCCTGGCGATTGAAAAAGAGTGGCCGAAGTTTCTTGTCAGTTCTCATGGCTCAACCCCAATCAGCTAACTGACCGCGTAGGCAAATTGGCTCAAATAGCTATTTCGCAAGTATAATGGATGTCATTTACTTACATAAATATAAATTTGAATTTGATTGTGCGTATGTAGCTTTGATTATACCTAACGAATATTTAAAATAATTACGAACTAATTTTATTACCAAAGTTAAAAAAGGCAAACCAGTTTGATTTGTAAAAGTAATAAAACAATAAAGGAAGTTTATTTCAAAAACTGGTATCGTTACACGCACACAGATATACGTGTTCCTACATAGCCGCTCCGGGTTTTCACGCACACACATTTTCGGTTTTATTCTCTAATCTGAGTTTAATACCATAAACTTGAGAACCTAAAGGGAACCAAGGGCCTCTTGGCCGAATTTGCTACAGGCCCCGCGCTGGCTTAATCCGGCACTGCATACAATGTCTTTCAGGTCTCCTGATGAAGGCAATGAGACATTGCTGAAAGCTCGAGAATTAAGAAAAAAGGGTAATTTTATTTTCCTTATTGCTGCGATCCCAAATAAATATTCTTCTATATATATATATATATATATATATATATATATATATATATATATATATATATATAAAAATATATATATATATATATATATATATATATATATATATATATATATATATATATATATATATATATATATATATATATATATATATATATATATATATATAATGTCCCAGATGAAACTTTCCATCTGAATATTTGGTTCAATATTAAGTTTTGAAAAAATTCGAAAAACACGTCGATTTGCCACCCCTTTGTGTATGAACTTTGCAATTTCGAACGACACTAAAATTAATGTGGTGCATCATATTGAAGCTCTTTTGACACTGGCCCCGAATTCGTAAAAAGAAATTAAAATCCTACGATTACATTTAAATGAATGTTTTGTATTTTGAATTTAATTGAGACTTGTGCTTGCAAAAACCTCTGGCTTTAATTTCCGACATTCGTTTGCAAATATGACAAGAACTTTCGTAAACAAGAGCTACATTTACCATAACGGGTGCGCCGTTTGAGCATTTGTTGTGAATAATTTTCTTTTTTAATAAACAATTTAGAATTTCAAAATTGAATATTTTCCTGAAAACGTCTTCTTAAACAATATTATTAGATTTATCCCTGTTTTCATTGCAAAACTATGCTTTCCTTTGAGTTATATGATATATAATACTATACACCACTAGTTTTATTCAATTGCTTTTAATATTCTAAACAGGTACTGGGTACCAAAAATCGTTATACGATTTAATAAACTTATTGAAAGTTCAACATAATTACTGTATTCATTATTACGTTCAATTTCAAGTATGTATCTTCATCCAAAATTAATAAAGCGTTCAATTGAACTCTCTTAGTAATTAGTATGAGTAAAGACGACTGGGAGAGTTGAAGACATGCCGGGTCAAGGTCTAAGGAATATTCACGTCTGATCCATTTAATCTCAATCGCAATTAAAAACCTTTTCTTCCGAAGTTTTATCAGCGATCCCATCGTTTTTTCAATCATCTTTGTGTTATCTTCATCTCAGTCGATAATCCTGTCTTAAATTTACTGCATGAATATTATACGATGAAAATCTACGGTATTCACCGGTATATAAATTAGGAACATAAGCAGCCTTCCAGTCACTTGTAACAATAGCTACTTGCAACAGTTCACTGTGCACAAGTCGGTTGAAAAATCAATATCCATTGGAACTTGGAGTCAAAGGTTAGGTTATCGTTGTGTAAAATTTAATCGTCTTGTATCAGCAAATATTTGTTTTTTTTTCTAGAATTGAAATAATTGTCAGAAATAATAACAGACGCACACAATGAGGACTCTTCTTGTGTTTGTGTTTTCCGCTGTCTTGTTCAGTGCTGGTAAGTAAAAGTTTAACAATCTACACATATATATGCAAGTATTTCTTCAGAAATGTTTTTCAAAATTTGATAATTTCTAAAATTAATTGAACTTTAACGATGGGGATAACAATATTTTATCAATTCTTATACGGATATTTATATAATATTAAGAACTGAATAATAATTTCAACCATTCTTAATATCATGAGTGTGTTGTGCGAAAACACCCGAAATTAATTCTGGGAAACTTTTTTGAATTTTTCGAAACGAATTCCTTTTGCACCTTACACTCCAAGCATTAGGCGAATGGAAGCTAGGTCTGAAAATAATGAAACGTAAGCGTAATACTCTCAAGGTCCAATATATTCGTATGCGTATTGAAATGTGTTTTGAAAGGCGATTATTTTAACGTGAGCGGAATGTTTAGTTTCAGAGACGGATGAATTCCATATGTGAATTAATAACTATGTACCTAATATTTCTTCTATCAATTATATAAATATTCGTGAGAATTTTATATTGAACCTGAAATTGGTTATTTATTTCAGATTACGTTTGATTTTGAAGTAGAGAATAAAAGAATTGTGTGTATAAACAAACAAAACGAATAATCTACTATCTTCATACCTAATGATAATCAGGGATTTAAATAAATGATTAAAGGAAATAAAATTATTAATATATATATATATATATATATATATATATAAATATATATATATATATATATATATATATATATATATATATATATATATATATAATATATATATATATATATATATAATATATATATATATATATATATATATATATATATATATATATATTATATATATATATATATATATATATATATATATAAATAGATATATACCGGGTGTCCACGGAAGGTGGCTCGCCCCTATAACTTTTTTGTTTTCAAAGATAATGAAATAAAATTCAGAGGATCTGTTTGATGCATAAAACTGCATTTTCCGACAAGTAACTCAACTTCATGCAACTTCCGGTTTTACCGGAAGTGACATAAACTTTTGATTTTTAAATGGGACACCGGGTATATTTTCAGTTTTTATGTCTCTATATGACATTTAGAATACAACCATGTATCATTTGTTACTTTTTGTAACCTTTTTTTAATTTTTTTTTCGAAATAAATCTTCATTCTAGAGGGCTATGGGTGCGTTCAAATAACTAATTTCGGTCCTAAAATGTATGTTAAAATACAACTTCACTGTTTTCGATCGAAATGTTCCAGCTATGTGAAGTTTAATTTTAAAACTTTTATTACTATTTTTTTTCAAATGGCAACATGGTGGCTCGTCGGGGTAAAAAAAAGATAATTTTATTACGATTAATTTGATACCGCATTCTAGGTATTAGGTTGAAAGAAAACCAAATTATTTTTTTGTGGAAAAAATATTATGTATGGTTTGATAATGGTTTATTAGAGATACTTGAAGGAAATGAAACAAATTTTAAGATAAAAAAACACAAGGATTATCCTGCAGCATGTGGTCACTCCACATAACCAGTAGGAACATATAACCAAACAATATAACCTATTTTGCGTAATATAACATGAAACAGTTTTTGTCATGTTTCAAACACAATTCTACTCTGCACGCTGAACATTTCTTACAAATCATAGAACTCATCTGCATGAAGATTTTCTAAATATTCAGTTATTGGGTTCTCAACCCTCCCGGATTGCCCGGATGACTCCGGTAATAATGGTCAACCTCCCAACTTCCCGGGGTGGCTAATTTCCCCAGTTTTTTCAAAATTATACGCAACCGCGCTCTACTAATCAAACTTCGGTTTTTAAAGATTATGATTTTGTGGTAAAAAACTGTCAAATATTAGAAGCAGAGTAGGTATATATAAATTAAAAATAAATGAATGATTGACATTTTCTTCAACCCCCTCCCTACTAAACTCCTTAAAAAAATCTCCCGGGTTGGTCCTTTCGAAAATTGGCAACCCTATTCAGTAGGTAGGTACTCCAAACTTGCTTCCTCAGAACTAAAATAAGATAACACGATTACGTAAGTGCTCAGTGGTTACTTCAGGAGACCCCAACAAAATTAGTAATTTCGAAAGAAAGGAAACATTTACGTTCAATATATTCATGAAAATGCATAAGTAAGATATAAGTAAATAACTTTGGAGCCATTTTTCCACCATTCATAAATATAAATAACAAATTCACGCAGTTTCAGCAGATCCTCTGAGTAGTGTCCAACTATAGTAAACAAATGCACGTTATACGCGCTTCGACTTATTTCGGTCTGTCTTCGATGAACACGTCAAATTTTGCTATGTTAGACAACCCACAAAACACACTGGTATACTGAAAAAGCCAACGAGCAGTTTTATTCATGACTAACAAACTGTGGTCTTCCTAGCTAACCAGTTGCCCTGAAAGGGTTAAAAGACCATTGTTTCAATTAATTTGCATTTATTCTTGCAGTAACATATAAAATTCAACATAAGTAATACTGATTTATTGTAAATTTAGTTACTCTCAAACGTTGCTAATTTATTTTATTGTGCCTGCCTTTAATAAATAATATGCAGAGAAAGGAACTTCGTTCCAACAAACGGATATCCCACGGGTCTAGTCTTTATTTGAAGTGCCTAGGTTCTTCCCAACAAAATAAATATTTTTCTTATAAATGAAATAATTTTTCTTGGAAAATATAAAAAATCATCATTAAAATAATATATGATATCTATATAGTTATTTTTAGGAAGCAAGTCCTATATTGAATACATCAGCTGAATTTTAATTTGCTTAGTTATAAAAGGTTGCTATAAAATTCTTTTATGTTTTCTATTCAATAATAATGTATAAATATGGAATTTCAGCACAAGCTACCTGCAAAGGAAAATCTGCTCCATCATGGAGTCAGTCTTACACCGTGAAGGGTATGTTGTTTATTCCCTATGCCGAACTGATTGAGCCAATCTATGCTTGGTAAGTATAACCGAATCTTTAAAAAGCAAATCAAACATCTATCTAGACATCCTACAAACAACAAAATGTGACTTAAATAAATATCCTACAGACATCTACTAAATAGGTACAATCTAATAAACATATGACATAGACATCCAACTGAAAATTATATATGACTGAAAAATAGACAACTTACAGACATTTATTAAATATTTATAACTAAAATAGACATTCAATAAACTACTATGAAATGTGACTAAAACACATGACGGGAATTTTACAAACATCCGTGAAATGTAGTTGAAATAGATATCCAATAGAAAACTATGATATGTGAATGAAATGTATCATAGATATTCTACTGACTGTACTGACATACATGAAATTTAACTGAAACAAACATCTACCTATGAAATGTAACTGAATATGTTTGATAGATATCAAACAAGAATGATATGTAACTAAAACGTATGATAGAAATCCTATAGACATTTATGAAATCAAAATAAAACGGATATAGACATTCTACAGACACTTATGAAATGTGACTAAACCAGGTGTCATAGATATTCTACAAATATCTACGATATTCATCTGAAATAGATATCAAACAAAAACTATGATATTTGACTGAAACCTATCATAGAAATCGTATAGACATTTATGAAATCTAACTAAAACAGATATCATAGACATTTTACAGACAACAACAACTATGAATTGAACTAAAACAGATTTCATAGACCTTCTAGTGATATGTGAATGAAAGGTAACATAGACATACATATTACAAATGTGGAGAGCCCGGTTTTCTGTAATTATTTAATGATGTAATTCCGTTGCTGTTATTAATAGGAATATGGAACAAGAAAAAAAATTGACAAATCACTCGTTCTCGTGAATACAGTAGGTACTGATGAGATCATGAGAAATGAATTTTATTGTAAAAATTAATGAATTCACAACATATTTTTCTTGAATTGGAATGATTTTCTGTTTTTTCATTTTGTTAAGAAAAGCAGAATTGTCTGCTGCCTCAGTGCTGGGACCCATATAGCGATTTCTCTTAGAAGATTATTCGATAATTTACAATTATTAGATAACTTTCATTGTTGAAATTCATAGCAGAATTTTAAGATTATATTCATATACGACTTTTATTTCATTAATTTTACCGCAGGTATGATGGAGCCGCAAAGCAATCCAGAATTGATTACTATGGTGATATGGTCAAAACATATCAACTTCCCAACGTTACTCCTTATGGAACGAGCATCAAAATAGCACCTGTGACAAATGAAGAAGTAACGAACGTTAAAATGTGTTTACAAGTTAATGGCACTGCAGATGCTAAAGTTGAAGCACAAATCATGTTACCCATTTTGGATGAATTTGAGTGTGAAGGTGATATAATTTCTCTAGAAATTCACACTCTAATATATTATATCAGTGCCGGATTTACACTTGCCGGGGCCTGTAGGCTTTCTATTGATGGGGGCCTACTTAAGGGTAGAAAAAATTAAATTTGGAGCACTCTTAAATAGTCATGCAGTTTGTTACTATAAGTAAAATAAAATTTTATTTTAACGTACTCGCTCAAGCAATTGGTAAAATAATCGACTAATTAAGCAAATAACCGAACTATTACTACTAAGTGGAATTAAATGGTAGGGGCCTACTTTTTTCGCAAAATGGTGGGGGCCGGTAGGCTGCGCCTACTCCGCCTACTCTTTAAATCCGGCACTGGATTATATTCCGTATTCAGATAAATTGAATATTATGATTTTAAAATCATTCGTTTTTGATTCAAATGGATTATTATTGTAATGCCTGGTCCTGGGTGTTAAATGATGCACAGGTTCATACTATACTTTTGGTATTTATTTGTATAGTATTATAGAATGTCGGCTTAGCGCTGACCGCTCGGGCAGCGTGACGAGTCTATCTCTCAGTCTTACTTACTTACTTGAGATTTCCTCTGGTTCTTATATATATTCATATAGTATTATGTATACAACATAATGCTGATATGCGACCTTGCCTGTACGTGATGTTTACGATAATATTAGGTGTACTAAACATTCTCAGTTACTATAGAGTAATCGATCGTGACTTTCTTCGTTTACTCATCTCGACACTGACCTACTGATCTACATCCACCACATTATCAAGTCTGTATATTCCGTTGATTTTTCTAGAAAATTATAATTTTGGAAATATTTTACACTGTTGGTAAAACTCGATATTGGAACCATAATTTTTCAAAAATTAACTAAAGCCTATTTATCAGTGCCGGATTAACGTTTTTGTGGTGGGGGCCCCGTTAACGGAACGAAAACCCCCAAATTTCACGGTTGGCTATCATTAGATTTTTAAACTTTAGTTTGAATTGCGGGTCATAGATTATTAAATTTATATAGTAGAGCGAAAAAAATTGAATTTCGAGATTTAAAAGTATCGAAGTGCCTCAGGTGTACTTGTTCACATTAAAGTGTTATAGAGAAGTCATATGCATGTTTGGAAATTTCATTACCGTAAACTGAATTGATGAATTTTGTTTAAAAAAAATTTTCATTTATTAATTTGTATGTCTTGATCTTTACTCTATTAAATCGGAAATATATTGGCCTATTCTTCCAGAGCTCAGGTTTGCATAGAGCGTCCTGTGGTTACATTGCTTATACTAGTAAAATATATTTATTAAGAATTTATCTAATGCTCAATACTAATACTACTCAATACTAACAAAAATTGTTATACTGAAATAAAACTTTTCTAGAATTTCTTTTTTAGAGAAATCTTCAATTGCCTATATCGCTTACGTCATTTTCCCTCATAATATCGAATTCCTTACTGAATATAGTTCGATAATTCAAATTTGCATCAGTCATCGTAGAACATAACCATTTCAAAATTTCCTCTCTACAAATTTCAATTTTGCTGGGGGCCTCTCGAGTGGTGGGGGCCTATAGGCTGCTGCCTACTCCAGCCTATTGGTAAATCCGGCCCTGATATTTATTGTACACAACATGATTGATGATAATATTCAGTTTAATCATCTTCTGATGATTTCTATTTGTTACTTTAAACACCTAGAAATCATCACTTTAAACACCTAGAAACTATTTTGTTTACTTGAAATATGAAAATTTAATCGAAATATTTACAGGGGAAGAACTGCTTGACGGAATTCTGACTGAAAAGTGGTTATTACAACTGACAATTGGCGAGAAAGTCAACAAATACACCATGTGGCTCACTTATAAATCCGATACCAATCAGGATAAGCAAGTTCCTGTTCCTAAAAAGTAAGTTGATCTGATATAATTTAAACTCTGATACTCTTCTCAAAATATCTATTCCACATTAGTTTATTTAATGATGTTTTGTTTCAGATACGAAATGAAGGGATACAATACTCTTCTTGGAAGTCACTACGATCACTATTATATCGTTTATACCGATTTTAGTGACGATGACATACCCGCAGAGACGTTCCAAGTAGATACTAGTAAGTTGATACGATTTTACAATGTTACATAAAGTGAACAAGGAAAGTTCAATAATAATTTAAAAATAATCGAAAAACTTTCCAAGCGAGCTGGTTATACGTATGCCGCAACGCAAAATCTGCATCCACAATCCAACGGTGAATTATAGAAAAGCGTCAAGTAACCCGACTCAAAATCTGCATACAGCTGTTTCGATCTTATTAGATCTCACCAGTGTAGGTTATTTGACTCTGAGTGAATGAACACATTTCTAATTGATCCTCAATACAAATCGTGGTCGGAAACACTATCTGGATAACAACCCAGAGCGCCGTCTATCAAATATATTGGAAACCATTAATTCACCGTTTAGGTCGAAAATGCAGAATTCCGCCGCGAGAACACTTACCGCATCACATGAAGATATCCACTCTACAACAGTGGCGTATATGATTCCAGAGCACACTAACATAGTGTTTTAAAAATTCTGGATATACTCACGAGAGCGCGCTCCGAAAATACTAGCAGCGTAATACGCACTATACAACAATCGAATCATGAAAAACAGACTTGTTGACCATAGCCAGTTCCATACATTACATAAAGTGAACAATGAAAATTATTTAATAATTTAAAAATTATCAAATAACTTTTCAAGGGAGCTGGTTATACGTATTCCGCAACGCAAAATCTTTATCTATTTTTAATAAGTGAGATTGAATTCTCGCACATCACCTGGTGAAACATCATAAAGAATAAAGTATAAACTTTAAAATAAAAACACTTGGCTTATGTTTCACAATATAAAAAATATTTAGATACTGTATTTAGCAGTAACGAAAAGTCGACATGTTTCGAGTTATGAACTCATTATCAAGACTGACTACAGGAGAGTATTGCACCGTAATTTATAAAACAGACAAAAGCAAAGGTGATACCTGAAAATCAATTTGTTCGTTTACAAGGGGTAATTGACTATTATGGGCGGAACTAATTTCGAGAATTTCAAGAAGGTCAAGGCGTTTTCCTTTGTTACCTGAATGTAACAATTTGGTTTTGTTGAAATCCAGGAAGTGATTGAATTTTATACAATGTTCAGAGAAGCCAGTGGTATTTTTGTTTTGTAAAATTGACTTTTTATGTTCTTCAACACGAATATTTATATTCCTTCCTGTCTGTCCAATATAGAAAGCAGGACATTCGTCGCAAAATATTTTGTAAATACTACTGTTTTCTCCGATGTAAGATTTTTCTTTATTATTGACCAAGAATGACTTCAAGTTTCTTTTATTTGTACAAATTGTTTTAACGTTATTTTTCGATAGTCTGTTACAAATTTTGCTACTCAAATTAGGCACATAATTTATTGGGAAGTATTTTTGTTCTTCATTAATAGTTTGCGTGGGGTATATTGAATGCAACAGATACTTTATTCGTTTTTTCCCAATGAGCTTGTCGATAAGACTTTCATTGTAACCGTTATTGATGGCTAATAATTTAATTGTATTAACTTCAGTTTGAAAATTTGTTTCGTTACTGCTAAATACAATATCTAAATATTTTTTATATTGTGAAACATAAGCCAAGTGTTTTTATTTTAAAGTTTATACTTTATTCTTTATCTATTTATAAAAAATTAATAAATGATAGTTGCGTGTCTGTACGGACTGTCTTTCGTGAAATGGTACAAGTGGTATCCAGCTACTATTTTTTAGAGTTGGGTCGTGACTTCCTAAACTGTGACTTTGTCACTGTGACACCGCTGTCACTGTCACAGTGTGCTCCTACTGGTATAAAGTAATAGTGACAAGTTGTCACTGTGACAACCTGTCACGTTTTAGATGTGTAACTGATCACACATCTAAACGTGAAAGGCTTGGCTGGACTCCAATTCTGGGATAGCGTTTCGTTTGCGATAGTGACAAGAAACAGTGACAAAAAGCGTTGTTACGTTCACGCCGAACAGAAAACGCCATACTGTGACTGACTGATATCATTCGCTATTCATGACTTGTGATGTAATCATAATGATTATGGACCGTCAGACAGAGTCAAGGGAATAATTAAATTATTCAGAACTGAAATATGCTTCGCAATGAATCAATACAAAAAAAAACAGATCCTATAAGAAAATTCAAAACTTGGCAGTTCATGTTGTATTTAAAAAAAACTAGCTGGTTATGAGTTTACAAATTTTTTTATACTAGTGCCAGTTTCAATTCCCAATAACTTTCAAATCAAATAGTCTTCATGGAGTCTATTATTGAAGCAATGGTATTTAACAATGGACATTATTTGACAAATTAAATTATCCAAAGTTGAAAATATTAGCTCTAGGAACCTGAGTACTTTACCAACTTATTTCGCTCGACTTGTCCGAAAAAATACACGCTAAATTGAAAAAGTAAATCTAGATTGATTTGAATTTAAAAAAGTAAAATTAATTATTCACATGATAATGATGAAAAGTAAAGTTCTTTCTTATTTCATAGAAGTCAAAAATTATACAAATATCGTTTAAAATATTTTCCATGATAATTATGTTTCATATTTGTTTAAGGTAGGTACATATACTAATATATATGAAAAAAGATTATGTGAAAACAAATCTTAGTAACATCTTATTTCATTGTAACAAATACAAACAAAAAAACCAGCAGATTATCAACATATTATCATTAAAATTTAATTTATTGCGATGCGACGAAGGAACATTTTGCCAGATGTGTATGTAGTAGTTTACAGTTCAGTTACACATCATTGCAGTCCGGCCGGCTCGGACAAGGAAACTGTTTCAAAATGTCACAGTGACAAAATGTCACTGTGACTTGTCACTGTGACACGACTGTCACAGTCACGTTTTGTCACAGTTCCAATGAAATCACAGGTTAGCCCGTCTCTACTATTTTTGTCAACAGAATCACGTTTTTTCTGCTCTATTGCTTGGTCTAATACGCAGGTGCAAATCCAGCCGTCAAAAAAGGTTGTAGTCACGGCCACTCAAACAAAAATTGGCCAGATACTAGTCGGAATTTCGGAATATAAACTCGCACCCGATCGATAAATTGACCAAGCTAGTTAGTCGAGTACTTAGCGTACTCTGGCTAGTATTTGGCAGTTCTCAGGTTCAAACCCGAGTGGTCTGCCATGAGTTTTTTTCAGAGGTTTCCTCATGGTAATGTCACTGCATGCAAACTTATAAGGCGAATGCTAGGCCAGTATTAATCCTCTGAACCCTACCCACACTTCCTATGTTCCATAAATATCCCGTCGCACCTATTCTTAATGCACTTGTACAGGCTGTCCCATTTTCGATGTCCTTACGGGGTAACTCGGTTATTTTTAAAGATAGAGATTTGCGGTTTTCGCGAACGTTGGCTACTTTTTTGTGAATTTCACGATACCGTAAACAAAATTTTCATAGCTTGCTTCGTTTTTGAGATACAGGGCGAAGTTGAAAATATTGCATTTTGGCCCCCGCCTTGTATCACAGCTATCTTTCAACTTATAGGAAAAGTAAAAACTGTGTTTTATACACTTTTTTACGTAGAATCCAGTGGCGTAGTGAGATTTTTGAAATGAGCTGTCATTGTTCAGATATAACCCAAAGTTATATTTTTTTAAATGGGACACTCTATATATTTTTCCATATTCAAAACATAAATGCTTTGAGCTCTTTAAAAATATATAATACTTTTATAATATTTCAAGTATTAGCCCTGTATTTAGATAAATTTCATTTTTGTTATAGCAAGTCAAGACAAATATCACTTTAGTAGAACGTTTAGCGCAATAAACAAATATCACTCTCATTTATATATGGTAGCATGGAAAGTATTCATTAAAAAAATATTATTTAATATAAGTTACTAAACAAAGATTAATTTAAAAATTATTATAACAGAAATTAAAACTTATATGAAACACTGCTACAAAACAAAGCTCTATTATTTTTCGGTTGAAAATATTTTATGAATATTGTTCAAATTGCTGTCCATTCTGTTGAAGACACAACCGACATCTTCTGAGGATAGCGTCAATCGACCGCAGTAACAATTAAGGTCTTATGCGTAAGAATTCGAAAGCTTCTCTCGTGGCATTCATGAGAGCATCTCGATTTTCTTGCCGCGTGTGGTTTATTTTATTTTTCATAAAGCCCCATATGAAAAAATCTAATATCGATAAGTCAGGGGACCTTGATGACCAGTTAATGGGACCATTATTACCAATCCACTGGTTTTGGAATCTTTCATTAAGAAAAGCCCTAACGGGACCTGCGTTATGACAAGGTGCGCCATCTTGTTGGAAATAACTGTGTCCGTATTGAGCCAACGGAATTTCGTCAAGTAGTTCACAAAGACAATCATCCAAAATTTCCAAAATGCGGTATGCCAATCTTCCTCCAAAAACGAAACAAGATACATTGAAGCCGCGAATCTGCCTTGCTGTTGACGAGCCACCGTAACGTGCTCATTTTCATTTGACCAATAACGATGATTATTTCGATTAAAAATGCCAGCGCTACTTATATAGCTTTCATTCGCCCGTCTTTTGTATATACCAACTACAAAACTCAATGCGCTTCTCAGCATCACCTGGGTGCAGATGATGTATAGTTTGAGGTATGTAGGGGGTATATTTATGCATTTTCAATATCTTCGAAACTCTTGTCTTTGGAATGCCAATCGAATCTTCAATTTCTCTGCAAGAAGTAGTTTTGTTCTCTTCTACCTTTGTGAGGACACTAATTTCAACATCTTCAGCATTTTCTTTCCTATAACTTTTTGGTCTAGGCTTTTCAAAAGATCCAAAATTTTCCAAATTTCTTTTTAGTCTGCCAAATATTCTCCTTCTCGGTTGTCTCCTTTCAGGAAACCTAAATTTCCTATCTTATTATCTTACTGACACCCAGTAAATGGGTAATTGTAAATACCTTTCAACATAGAGGTCCATCGCTTGATTTGGATTGAAACCTACTTGGTAATATATCCCAACCATATATAATTTTTCGTAATTTTGATATCTTGGATTATCATTCGCCATTGTGAGAAAAATTTGTTAACTTTGACAGGTAGGTGACAGGACCTTTATACATTCTGCACTTGCTCTTTTTCCATAGCTACCTACTAATTAGGTCCACAGCGTTTATGGTCGATAAAGAGTGTTTCATAAGAGTTTAAATTTATTGTTTTTTCAAATTATTTAGTGACCCATACTGAATAATATTTTTTTAATGAATAGGTACTTTCCATGCTACCATATACGAATGAGAGTGATATTTGTGTATTGCGCTAAACGTTCTACTAAAGTGATATTTATCTTGACTTGCTATAACAAAAATGAAATTTATCTAAATACAGGGCTAATACTTGAAATATTATATAAGTATTATATATTTTTAAAAAGCTCAAAGCATTTATGTTTTGAATATGGAAAAATATACAGAGTGTCCCATTTAAAAAAATATAACTTTGTGTTATATCTGAACAATGATAGCTCATTTCAAAAATCTCACTACGCCACTGGATTCTACGTAAAAAAGTATATAAAACACAGTTTTTACTTTTCCTATAAGTTGAAAGATAGCTGTGATACAAGGCGGGGGTCAAAATGCAATATTTTCAACTTCGCCCTGTATCTCAAAAACGAAGCAAGCTATGAAAATTTTGTTTACGGTATCGTGAGTTTCACAAAAAAGTAGCCAACGTTCGCGGAAACCGCAAATCTCTATCTTTAAAAATTAGCGAGTTACCCTGTAAGGACATCGAAAATGGGACAGCCTGTACATACAAGTGTATCCTCTGATCTGGCTGAAGGAGTTAATCCCAAACTCAATCTGCCCGCCTCCCTGACACATACTTCAGGGAGGAATGAAACACGTGTGTTTCCTTCCTTTCCTTTCCAATACATTGCATTCCTTCAAAGGAAATGTTCATAAATCGTATGAAGTCCCGACCAAAACCTTATTTAATGTATAGGTTCCGCAGGCAAGGTCGCAAGGCGAATACTACCTGTAATGTAACGTGATCCCGTAATGTTAGTATGTTAGCTAACACAAATTACAAAGTAAATGTGTATTTGTTTGATCATCACAATATTACATCTAAATTCCGAAATACTGCACCGATTTAGTTGAAATCTGGCCTAATAAAGCACTTCAGCAGTAACCCACAGAATCTTTGTAACTCCTCGAAAGTCCACCCAGTATCGGCTATGGAGGTTTCATCAGCAAACAAGGTTATTCAATGTACACTTAATAAAAAAATAATATCCTCCGACTGATCAGCCAGCGACTTTTTCAAATTTATAATATGGCAAATATTTAATTCCAGGTTTGACATGCACCTCTTTTCCCGGTCCCGGAGACAAACACATTTACACCTTCAACCCAATGAAAGAATTCGTTTATCCACAGACTGAATCCCATGTCGATTACGAGTTCGGAAAATTCAAGCACAAGCATGGAAAAAATTACGAGAATGATACCGAGCACACTCTTCGCAGGGACATCTTCAGGCAAAACATCAGATATATACATTCCGTCAACAGACAAGGCAGAGGTGAGTTTTATTAAACTGTTCCTGAAATTCTGGTGAAATAGTATAACGAGGGCAGGTTGTAAATGAGATAAGTAAGAATAGATGACTGAGGCAGAAGAGGATGCGGTAATTTTTAGCTATGCGTATAGATCAGTAGTTTTCGATCAAAGGAATATTTGAGTACTAAATAACGTTTTTGTGAAAGCGTTTTGAAACGGATAGTTTTCGATATTTATTAGTTTCGAAATGGCATTCTTCTAGGCACTAGTACCTAAAAGTGACAGTTTTAGGCACTAGTGCCTGAAAGTAAAAATGAAACGTTAAAAACAATGAATTTGCTTATATGTATCTACGTTTTTGTTCAGGTAAATCATGGTGCGGATCATCGAATATTTACTCCACAAAGTTGATGGCCTTAAGGCAGTTGATAACTTCAGGAAATAGGCTAGCAATACCTTTTCTGTAAAATTCTCGACATGTTTTTCTCTAACCCAGGTTTCAAAGTTGTTGTAGGTGGTCTCGTATAATGTTTTCGATTTTTCGGGTACCAACATGGATAGCGCAGTTTCGGCAGCTTGTTCAATATCCAAAGACTCGCCATTATCACTCATTTTTTGACGATTTTTTGTAGGAAATACTGCGACGTTTCAAAGTGACAGAACCTTAACATTAAACAATGCATAAACAATACCTTAAGGCTCATTTTCATGTGACAGCAATGTCGCGACTTTCGTGCCATGACACTAAAAGCCGCGACATTTTTAAACATGCAAACTTCAAAGTCACGTTGTCGCGGCAACAATTTTAAGCCGTGGCATTAGTGTCGCGATATCAAAATCATGTTGATATTTTTGTGACATTTTACATTAGTTCCACGCACATACCTCGTGAAAATAGCAGTGCCGCAATGTCGTGAACACGTGTAAAAGTGAGGTTTAAAAAAATATTGGTTTACAAGGTCAACAATAGAAAAAGAAAATGTTGTTTTCGATATCGTCCACTTTTTGGAAGAATATGAGAAACTGCCTTGTTCGTGGAACGAAATTAATCGTGAATTTAAAGACAGAATCGCACGAAGTAAAGCGGAAGAACATCTGTTAGCTATAACTGGGATTATAGACGTAAAAACATTGCGCAAAAAAATAAGGAGGATTCGTGGTACATACACCACAGAAGTACGGAAAACTAAAAACAAGAACAAAACTGGAAGTGAACGGGAAATGTGTATGTCCCAAAACTTTATTAGTTTCAAGTTGCCGATAGATTCCTAAGACCAACAACCAATTTTTTTTGCAATTTTCCCTTTTTTGTGCATTTTCTTCACTTATAATTGAACTTAACACTCGTGCAGCCGCCGCAATCACTTCATTCGACGCTATTTTTAATTTATCACAAAAATCGTGACATTAAATACATGAAAACAACCATTAAAAATGTCACATTGTCATGACTTACAATGTCATGACATTATTATGACGCATGAAAACGAGCCTTAAGAAACAGATTACCAGCTCACTTTTAAATATGTTTAAAACACAAATAAACGCATGAAAAAATCGAATTCTCCGCTTTCACAAAAAATCTTGTATGAAATTCGTTGCAAAATGAGTGTTTTAAGCACTCGACGCATTCATTTCTCAACTTGTTACATAAAAAGCTATTTTCTACGATCATAACACAATACTGCTCTTACCTAACTGTTTTTAATTATGAATTGATTAGACCGATACTTGATGAAAATTGATAAACATAGTGAAATAATGGTTGATAACAATTTACACGTTTATTAGACAAAATACGCATGACGCACGTTTCGGTAAAACTTCACCTTCTTCAGATTGTTAGTGCAAAATGATTTATTACATTTCTCAGATATATATTCAATACAAGAAATTTATCCGAAAAATTGACACATTCAATTTTGCTTTAAAATATTAAATTTCCTAGAATCATTACTGATTAATAAAAAAAAAAAACAAGAATAGAAATTACTATAAATTTTACTTTTAAATTACATTATAGAGCGAAATTAGTTTTTTTAAATTAAAAAAAAATAACTTTAAAAATGTCAAATTTTTTTAAAATTAAAATTTTTTTCATTTCAAATGGCTGCTCAATCTTCAATGAACATGCTATTGAAAAAATTGGAGATTGAGTTTGAAAGTAGAATTATAAACTCTAATATTAAAAGAAATTATTGTCAAACTACTTGTGTGCCTACCGATTTTAGATCAAGGCGAATTTATTGAACTGTAAACTAGGTTAAAAAGAATATATTATGCAGGGCAGGTATAAATTAACTCTATTCTACATGTCAATGTCAAAATTTTAATGCTCTAAAGTATAAATATTATGAATAGCAGTTTTATTTCAAGGCACAATTTTGAGAAATCCGAACTAAATCATAATACTCTTTTATGAAAATAGATGTTTGTATGTATGAGATCTCTGAACTTCAATACCATTTGACCGATCACCGCCAAACTTAGAAAATCTACGTGTTTCTTCACGGAGAAGGTTTTTATGGAAAATAATTATGAAAATCGGTAGTGTAGTTTCTGTTAAAATACATTTGGTAGAAAGACTTATCTGACGCATTCACTATTTTATATTAAAATAATAGACACAGTAATGCTCGACCTGGTAACTAGTATCCTATAAATGTGATTAAAGGAATTGTCAATTTTTTTTGTTATTCAAAATCGTAGTTTAATCGAGCAATTGGCACTACCTTACTATCATTTCTCAAATTTGACCATTAAATAGATATATGAGAATCAAACAGTGGCGCGGGGCTCTGGGACTCCGCCGTCCCAGGAATTCTAGAAATAATCGTATTTTTCTAATTTTAACACATGAATATATAATCATATATAATTTTGAACTAGTTACTATAAACCTTAAGCAATATTCTAAAAATCTAAACAAATCTATACGCTCCCCCGTAATTTACGAAACTATACCAGTATTTCAATCCAACTGCAACCAACATTATATTTCTTCGATGAGTACGGGCGCTTGAGCCACGAGTCCACATATCCCCAAATAACGGCAAGGCGAGATGATGTAATCCGGGGTCGGCGGAGAAAACTGCTACGGACTCAACGTGTCTAAGCCCGCACGTTAGTCGATTCCCTGTGTTATTTTTTTTACGATTTTATGAACAAAATGAGGGTGCGTGAGTTAAGAAAAGTTGTTTTTAGCAAATTTAGTTTGAAGGAAAAAGAGGATTAAAAATATAATGGACGTCCGACGCTAGTTTTGAATATAATTCAGAAACAGAAAGGGTATAAAAATCGGCCGGCTCGTCGGCCGGGTTTTAGGCGAAAATTTGATGAAAACATACAACAAGAATCCGTGGATGTGATGAAAGTAATGCTTTTTTTGTTATGTTTATTTAATATTTGGAGGCGATGAAAATTGGACAGAGATAGGAGTTCGTGATCTCAAACATTTGGTAGACAAGATTAAAAAACATGAAAATTCTCCAAAGCATAAAAACATTCTAGTAAGTTTTCGTAATCCCATACTGTTATTTTGATTTAACGGTATTCAGATGACAATTGAAAAGTTAGTGTTAAAATTTTTTAACGGCCGGCGGCCGTTAAGAAATCACTTGTTCAAATATTTATTTCAAAACTTCATTCTGCTTACAATAACAACATTGAAATCTTGGTCCACAGCGAGCTGGGAGAATGAACCTCTGATTTTCATTTCGCTATAGGCTAATAATACATCTTCATTAACCACCTTTACATTCTTGCTTTTACGCCACATTTCAAAATTTTCATAGGTATTCTTTTTGATATCGCTCTTGAGTTATTTTCGGCAGTTAATCAACACTCGCTGCACTGCACATGATTCTCCCAATAATTCTAAAGGAATTTGATTTTGTTCCTCAATTTCATCAATTTCATCCATGGTCGTCGTTAAAGCGAACTTGAGAACACAAAAAACTGACGTTATTTATAAAATTATCAAACTGTTCCATGACAACAGAGTGCACGACGTTGGGATTTTTCTTTAGAATTGCGAGGTACGGGGTTTTTTCTTCCTTCGGAATCAAAATATAATCTTTCAACGGGATTACGAAAATAACTATTTCAGCTCTTGGGAAATGTTAATATTACGTCTTGTTTAAGTAAGGTCTATGCATAACAGATGAATATTCGTAAGTAATATCATAAGGGCATCTAATTTTTAATATTTTAACAAGAAGCACGAGTACTGGCGACAATAAAATGTTGTTAAAAAATTATTGATTTAGATAAATTGATAAATCCCTTGAAGATATTCTAATGGCTACAGATTTATCCGGATGGAAGTATCGATATTTCAATTTTTGAATTGAAACAAAAATATGTATATCCCAATATTATTTTTGCGCCCCCCTGAAGACAAACTCACGAGCCGCCACTGGAATAAACCACTGAAAATGTATCTAAAAACCGTCCGACACATTTGATACAAGATATAAAATGCAGCTTTTGATTTCATTTTACCATTCGCTCGTATTCAGATGATATAACAGATTTAATAATTTTTAGGTTTCTCTTTGGGGGTGAACCATCTTTCTGACAGGACCGATTTGGAGCTGAAAGCGTTACGTGGAAAACAATATACCAAAGGATATAACGGAGGAAAGCCTTTCCCCTATAACAGTTTGAAATCAGTCAAATTACCTGAAGTCTTTGATTGGAGAATTTATGGAGCTGTATCACCTGTTAAAGGTAAAATTTGAAATCTTTTCGAAAATATATTGAATACCCGAAAGATATGTCTTAAGTTTATCAGCTGAAATTTTCTTATATCAATTTCTACGAAGCTTGAGAATATCAAGTAAACTTCGCCTTAAATTTTTCACTTTAACTGACTGTTTTGAAGTTAAAGAGCAATTTTGGTTATTTGGTGTTACGAATATTTCTTCAATGTTTAATCCACATATTCTTCTTCTTTTTTTAGATCAGTCAGTGTGCGGTTCTTGCTGGTCTTTCGGTTCCGTTGGAGCTATTGAAGGTGCTTACTTCTTGAAAAATGGAGGGAAATTAGTCGAACTTTCCCAACAAGCTCTTGTGGACTGTTCTTGGGGGTAAGTCATTTGAATAATGGGAATTATTCGAAATTATTTTATATATGCTCCTTTGTACAAGTTGAATGTTTATGAATATGACTCAACTGAATTTCATCTTATCTCAAACCGTCAAATTTGACTTAAATGTTAACATTGAAGAAAATACTATTCGACCATTACTGGATTTTTATCGTCATACCAGGCAAACTGGTGACATACGACAAAACTTTTTTGGTTATGTGGTACATTTGTTTTGGATATCCACGATTTATATAGGTTATGTTTCACCAGCTCAATTTTGTTCCTATTTTCCTTTAACATCAGAACATTGCATATAAATTAAACAAGAATTCAAAAGCTCAAAAAATTTGCGTGCTCTTAATTGAAAAATTAATTAAGTGTTTTTATTGGCACAGCTCTTGTTTGTATTATAATTTTTTTATTTGCAAAAAAAACTCAATCTTTCACCTAATGTTTGAAAATAGAAGTATATTTACTTGAGAATTAGAAAATATATTTAAACAATTGTTGTTTTAAATTCAGGTTATTTTTTGAATTTGATAATATGTCATCATTTTTGTTTTAAGCGTTGAATATCTGCACCCCATCCAGTAATGCAATGGTTTCGAGATAGATTTACATTATCATATTTACGCCCTAAAAAACTAGTTTCCAAAGATATTTTTACAAAAATTTAATATTTTCTTCTAGTTTTGGAAACAATGGTTGCGATGGTGGTGAAGACTTCCGAGTTTATGCATGGATGATGAAGCATGGTGGTATTCCCACTTCAGAATCATACGGCCCTTATCTTGGCCAGGTAAGTTCCCAAACTGCGAGCCTCGGCGCCCTGGTCACTTCACAAGGGCGTCGCGAAACCTTTATTTTCACTCAATAAAAAAAAGTGAATAGATAAAAATATATGTAGTTTTGAGGTGGTGTAAGTTTACTTGATCCTGTGTAAAATTAACTCCCGAGCGCATGATATTCTTGCAAGTTGTCAAGCCTTTGGATCGTAAGGTATGATCGGATGTGCCTTTCGCAATAGATCTGGAATATTGTAGAAGATCTTTCGGAAAGCATATAAGCAAAATCTGGATTCCTTTATCTCTCTATGCAAGGAGAGAACATGCACCTTTTCGAAGCAACGGACGAAATATCAGCTTTCATGAAAAACCCAAATTATGGAGATGAAAATTAAAGCAAGATTATGGTCCAAGATCCCAGAGCCGCCGACGTTACTTATTTTCTCAGCAATAATATGTATGGGATGAAATAGTGTTCTTATGTACTTTCAGTGTATGGATACCTGCTACCTTGTGCCGACGGCCAATTTCCAGGTATCAGGTGCTAAAGATGGAAGAAAACTCAACTACCTTTTCTTATTTTCTCAGTCTTGGTGTTTATATATGATACTTAGGGAACTATTTCAATACCTTATCAAGCAGCCAGATGGATCCTATGGGCCAAACATCCCGCCAGACACAAATAATGTGTCCATATGAGTATGACAGTATGAGCGAAATGTCTTGATTCGCTCATTTAAGCGCGATAGTAATTATCTATGCGTGTCGATCTTCCTTCCATACTTACTGTCATGACATTTCGCTCATACTGTCATACTCATAGGGGCACTTTATTTGTGTCTGGCTGGTTGTTTGGCCCATACGATCGGTCTGGCTGATTGCATAAGGTATGGAAATAGTTCCCTGAGTTTCATATATAAAAATCAAGACTGAGAAAATAAGAAAAGTGATTTGGTTTTTTTCCATCTTCAGCACCTAGTACCTGGAAATTGGCCGTCGGCACAAGGTAGCAGGTATCCATACACTGAAAGTACATAAGAACACTACTTCATCCCATACATATTATTGCTGAGAAAATAAGTAACGTCTGGTGGCTCTGGTATGTTGCTCTATTATATCAAATATTAATTTTCAATATTTGACGTCAAATGCACTTAATCTTCCTCAAGATCAGGCACGTATCCAGGGGAGCCGCCCCCCCCCCCCGAAATCCCGAAATTTGAAAAATTTTTCCATTCGATGTTCTTCACAGAAAAGTCTTCAGTATAGAATTTTCTATTCTTTGAAGTTTGATTTTTTAGTCGACGGAAAGCACGTTTGGTGTCAATCCAACGTATCCTTATATTTTTGAATTATGAAAAGCCTGCCTGCCATGTTCAGTAACACGACTTTTTACATCTCACATGTGGCAGGATTGAACAATATAGTTCAATTGTACGAATCGATTCTGATCAAGATCTAGGGATATTTAGCTTCTTATGTTGGACTCATCGGACAAAAACAAATGAATCACGTGAGTGTTATGGGTTTGTGTTCAATCCAAGCTGAAACTTCTTTAAAACATCATAGTAGCTGTTTATTGTACACCTTGTACTGCATCTTTTTCTTGCACAATAAACAATAATAGATTAAACGTCACGTACTGATTTGAGATTGATGTGTGATTCGCCTTACCCTGAATTTATTCAAATAAGTCCACATTTTTGAGTGATTTTCGTCTTTGTTACCATTAGTTATTTTTTATTGCATTTCATTATTTTGGTACTCTCAAATTAATTTTACAATTTCGTGTGAAACGCATTTTCTAGCAATCGTTTTATTATAATTAATATATAGGTAATATATTGCGAAATTACACATTTCCAGGATGGTTACTGCCACGCAGATAAAGTGCCTAAAGTAGCGAAAATCACAGGATTCGTCAACGTGACAACGAATGATGTAACAGCACTTAAAGTGGCAATCTTCAAACACGGCCCAGTCAGTGTTGCCATCGATGCAAGTCAAAAAACTTTCAGTTATTACTCTCACGGAGTTTACTACGAACCGAAATGGTAGGAATATAAGTTTTTCATCAGCTAATTTGTATGTACATAATATATATATATATATATATATATATATATATATATATATATATATATATATATATATATATATATATATATATATATTCATTCGAATTGTTGTTGCCTGTGAACTATTTCTAATCTTTTGATAATTATTAGCAATAACAGGCTTGTTGAATCTCAAAAAACTCGATTTTATTAAAAAGTTGACGTTTCGCCACGACATTCGTGGCTTTATCAAAACTTTTGAAAAAATTGAAATTTCCTTGACATTTATTGATTTGAAAATATTTGAATAGAAAAAGACTACTATGTCTCACTAAAAATTTTTTCGGCTGTGGCCGTTCTTTGTTATTTATTACGTGCTATTCAGTCCAATATTAACATTCAAATCTGTTATTATTAGATGGTAAGGGAAACCACAGAAACCTTTACCCAGGTAATGTTCGAAATAGGTTCAAATTATTTTGATTTTGAAAAGTCAAAGAATAGGGTACTATTTATCTTGTTTTCAAAAATTTCTCATTGCGGCTGTGGCCGTCTTCAGTTATTAATTACGTGCTATTTAGTCCAATATCAACAGACAGGTCCGTTGATATTAGATGGGAAGGGAACCACAGAAACCTTCACCCACGTAATGTACAAAATAGGTTTAAAATATTTGATTGTTGTCTTTAAAAAGACATTACTTGTAATTTTGGAGATCACATGTTCTAAACTATACTTTATCAGGAATATATGGGAGAGGAATATATTTTTTGTTAATATTTTCTTTTTTTGAAACGTCAACTTTTTAATAAAATCGAGTTTTTTGAGATTCAACAAGCCTGTTATTGCTAATAATTATATATATATATATATATATATATATATATATATATATATATATATATATATATATATATATATATATATATATATATATATATATATATATATATATATATATATATATATATATATATATATATATATATATATATATATATATATATATATATATATATATATATATATATATATATATATATATATATATATATATATATATATATATACATATAGAGGGTGATTCATTAATATGTGTAAATATTTTAACGGGAAAATTTTGAGCTCAAAATATGAAGATCTAACCCAATTTTCTTACACAATATTTCTCCTTACTGATTTACAGGGTGTTTTATTTAGATTATTAAGAATTAATTTTGTTCATTTCTTTAATGCTGCTTGACATTTCTTTATGATATTTGGGAGTAAGTTAAAGTAGTTTAGGACACATCAAATAATAGTAAAGAAGACTTTCTCGCTATCACCAGTGGCGTACGGCAGGGGCACGGAAAGAGTTCTCGTTTCCTAAACTCTACGTCACTGGGAGAATTGTCATTTTAGTATAATTTTTCGATTCTCCAATATTTTCTCTGTAAATAAGTCACTCTGTTTTCGTAACGCTAGAGCCACTATTTTTCGAGATACTTAACGTTGAACATATGGCTGCACAATTCTTTGGATTTTTATGTACTTTTATGTCTTCTTTACTATTATTTGATGTGTCCCCCAAACTACTTTAACTTACTGCCAAATATCATAAAGAAATATCAAGCAGCATTAAAGTAATGAACAAAATTAATTTTTAATAATCTGAATGAAACACCCAGTATATCAGTATGAAGAAATATTTTGTATAAGCAAATTGGGTTAGATCTTCATATTTTGAGCTCAAAATTTTCCCGTTGAAATATTTACACATATTAATGAATCACCCTGTATATATATATATATATATATATATATATATATATATATATATATATATATATATATATATATATATATATATATATATATATATATATATATATATATATATATATATATATGTATATATATATATATATATATATATATATATATATATATATATATATATATATATATATATATATATATATATATATATATATATATATGTATATATATATATATATAATGATCAGTGCCGTATTGACCCTTTGGGGCATATATGGTGAGAAGTGGTGGGGCATCGTTAAGGAGACGAAATTTCACGATGCGCTATCATGTGAATTACATATAGGGTTAACTCAATTTTTAAATTTCACAATTTTCTCTGCAAATTTCAATTTTGCTGGGGACCTTGATTCGTGGGGGGCTATAGGCTGCAGCCTACTCCAGGCTATTGGTAATTCCGGTACTGATATATATTTATATTTTACTGTTATTTACCTGTATTCTTTAGCAATAACTATATATATATATATATATATATATATATATATATATATATATATATATATATATATATATATATACAGGGTAGCGGGAAAGTCTGGCAACAAGGTATTTTTTCTAGATTTTCATGGATTGTTTGAAGAGGTGTAATTAAGTGGCCGGCAAAATCTCCCGATGTGACTCCACTTTATATCAGACATAACTGATTCAAAAGCTCTCAAATGTCTTGAGATAAAAATAATTTCTCCATAAATGATTAACAATTCTATACAAAGCCCCAAATACAGATTGTATTATTGCTAAGACATAGGTAGCCAACATTTTGAGCTCCTGTTATGGAAACTATTAATATTTTTGTAAGTTAGTATGAATTGAAAAATTAATGTCTACGAAATTTGTTTCTCTAATTTTTTTAGTAATGTGGTACGTATTCTGTATTTTTGAGAAGAGGACGAAATCAGCTTTTCTACGATATATCACTGGACCTACGGTACTATTTAAAAAAATTCAAGATGGCGGCGGTACACTGAATGCTGACGTCACTGAAATTTGACAGGACCTCTGAAAAACGAAAAATACAATCCTGTGCATAACCCTAAAATTTGATAATTATACGTTAAATCGTTTCAAAGAAAATACCTTGTTGCCAGACTTTCTCGCTACCCGGTATATATATATATATATATATATATATATATATATATATATATATATATATATATATATATATATATATATATATATATATATATATATAAATATATATATATATATATATATATATATATATATATATATATATATATATATATATATAATATATATATATATATATATATATATATATATATATCTATATATATATCGCAGATATTCCTGACAGATTCTTGCGTAATTCATAAAATCATTCATTTCTTAAATTGTGTGCACCAGTAATTCAATTATTTCAATTTGTAACATCAGAAAAGAAAATGTAGAAAGAGAATATGAAAACAATGGAATTTACAAAGACATAAATAATTTATAAAATTTTGTTTTCAGTGGAAATAAAGAAGAAAATCTTGACCATGCAGTACTAGCCGTAGGTTATGGGACGATTGGCGAAGAGAGTTATTGGTTGATTAAGAACAGTTGGTCAAATTACTGGGGAAATGATGGATATATACTAATGTCGAGCAAAGATAATAATTGTGGTGTGATGACTACGCCAACCTATGTTACTATGTAATCCGACGATATAAATGAAGATCAGATGTAGAACTATTTTAATGAAAATTGTAAATAAATTCATTTTTTACTATCTTTGTGTATTCTCTGTACACTCATCAGTTTTGATGGAGGTCCATTATATATTTAGGTATATATGTATATAAAAACATTATATATATATATATATATATATATATTTATATATATATATATATATATATATATATATATATATATATATATATATATATATATATATATATATATATATATATATATATATATATATATATATATATATATATATACATAAATTCATATAAATGTTCAGAAAGATTTCCGCGGTCGGAAGTATTTGAAAAACTTGGTTCTCGGGATGAACCGCGTAAAAGATTTGAAAAATCTCGACGTTTCGGCTCCTTTTGCGAAGCCATCTTCAGGAGAATTAGAAGGGAAAATAATTCAGATACGTGGCCTCAATCTGCCTACTCCACGAATCGAATTAGGAGCAATCGGAAATAATACGATTGCGTGGTCTCAACCTGCCTACTCCACCAACCGTACTGCTTCCTGTCAACTCTGAAGTCTCAACCTGCCTACTCTTCAGAGTCAACTGACGGGCCGATCGTCGCGTGGCCGTATTTATAGGGAAGGGGGGCGGGTACTCCATTGACGTAGTTATTGACGTAGTATTGACGTCAATGGAGTATTCACGCACGGTACCAGTGCGGGATGCACCTCGATTGGGTGTGACACGGCGACCGCTGAGAAGCGGCTTCCATGCTGATGGGAGTCTGTGACTGTCATCTCTGGTGTTCAAACAATTTGGACCTTTTTCTATTTCTACAGCTTCACGAAAAATTCGGGATTTGAAAGATCGGACGGTAACAATAGTTCTTGTATTGGGGAAATCGATAATGTGGCCTGTTTGGGTGTGATGTTGGGAAAGGGCGTTGGTGATATCTGAATGTCTTACTGAAAGTGAATGTTCCTTGGCACGGACCTGAATTCGTCGGTTCGTTTGTCCTATATAAGAACGAGGACAATTGGAACAGGGAATCTCATAAACACCGTGATTTTCGTTAGGAATTTTATCCTTGACGGATCTGACCAGATGGGAGAGTTTTTGTTGGGTGGTGAATATTGTTTTGATGTTTTTGTTTTTGAGAGATCTTGCGATCTTATCTGTTACTCCTTTGATGTAAGGAAGGAATAATTTAGGTGTAGATTCTTGGTCAGTGGGATTGGAACGTGGTAGAGGTGGGGTGATGTTTGTGTGTTTGCGTATGTTCTTGTTGATTTGATATGTGTTGTAACCGTTCTGTAATAATATATGTTTTAGAGTCTTGAGTTCTGATTCACGGTGTTCGTCGTCAGAAATTCGACTATCTGACGACGAACACCGTGAATCAGAACTCAAGACTCTAAAACATATATATATATATATATATATATATATATATATTTATATATATATATATATATATATATATATATATATATATATATATATATATATATATATATCAGGCGCGGATCCAGGCCCGACTTCTGGGGGGAAGGGGAACTTTTATATATTCAAAAGTCAAAAGGTACTGGTATTTTGGGCAATGGTAAATCGAGTAGCTCCCAATCAAAACAATTAGGTGGGGCCCAGGCCATTTGGAGGGGGAACGTTCTCCCAGTTCCCCCCTCTGGATCGCAACTGAAGAACCACGCTTTAATGTTGAAATCCACAAATGTTGAAATCCACAAAGGATCCTATTTCAACATGAACTCAATAATCCACTCAATAATCCACGTACGAATTTCAACCCTTTTACTTTATCTACAGAAGCTGTATAGTTGAACAAATTTTCAAAATAAGAAATATCTACATAAAAATGGTGGCGGTTGGAAAAATTCACCCAAATGTTGATAGGTTCGTTGGGCTTCGAAAACATCCCCAGATACCAAATTTCAGGAGGTCTCTCACACTTATCCGCACCGAACGAATCGACCGCACCGAAAGAATCGACGCTCTGTCGTACGAAACTGATACCCCGGCTCCACACTTGCGTTGTCCGCCAACGAATAATCGATATTCGGGACAAATACTGCATGTGTGGATTTAATGTTCGTGTTCGTTGGCGAACATTCAGCATGTTTGCCCGAACACAAATGTTTTCCGTCTTGAGTCGGTAAATTTGTCCACATCAAAGCACCCAAATATTCAAATACAATTATTCGGAAAATGAGGAAAATGGGTAAACATTCTCAAACCCTTTCTATAAATATAACATAACAAAGAATTAGAAACATGAAGAACTCATTCATTTTCAAATACAAAAAAATTAATAATTTGATAATTATTAAAAACAGATTCGATGCTTTACCATTATGAAAAGGAACCATAAAATCAATCTGGTATCAATATATCTGACTAGGTACATAAAATCAAGAACATACATTGCTCCACATGTTCAATATACAATTTTCCAAACTGAAGGTTTCTTACAGTTACTTTCATCAGCGCACAACACATTAAAAGTAGTTTCTGCAGGAAATCCCAAAATCTCTCTTTCTTCGAATATTCTGAAAGTGAAGGTGCTTTCAGCTGTACCAACAAAAAATCTAGAATGGGCACAAATGATCTGGTCAATGACAGCAGCGCCACCATCCTTGTAATGGTCGATAAATCTTTTTTCCGGTATAAATCTTTCTAAAAACACATTTTTTGGAAGGTAGTGCTTCAAAGCTGCGACATCTAGAAAGAAATTAATTATTGCTCAATAGTTCCTAACAATACACCTTTTAATGATAAAAAGAGACTAGAGGTGCTGTGGGACTAAGGTTGCCAGATGGCCGGGAATTCCGGGAAAGTCCCGGAATTTTGCCTGTGGTCCCGTGTCCATTAATTACACCTTACTGTCCCGAGAATTCATTGATACTAGTTTATATATATATATATATATATATATATATATATATATATATATATATATATATTATATATATATTTATATATTTATATATATATATATATATATATTTATATATATATATATATATATATTATATATAATATATATATATATATATATATATATAAATATAAATATATATATATATATATATATATATATATATATATATATAAATAATACTTTACGTTGATTGTTTTACCAAAGATTTAATTTGTATTTTAAGTTTGGTTCTCATGTTTGAATGTGTACCTTAAGTTGATTTTTATTTGAAAGAGGTTCTGGTTTCTTTTATTAGTTTGGAGACTAACTATAACTCTTTACCTATGACGGTATATGTAGCCCAGTCAACGAAGACCCCAAAACATGAAACCTGGAAAAAAATTAGCGTAAGGCTGAATTTTTCCCCATCGATAAACCACTACTAGAGGATCATTTTTACAAAAGTCCCCTAAAATCCCCCTGGAGCTTCACCCCCTACCCCCTCTCAAAGAATGAAAATGACAATAACTGCGGAAAGCCCTAAATCTACGATACTTATAATCGGATCAAGTTGAATTTTTTGTTGTTGTGTTTGTTATAACATGAGCTACAATAATGGTCCTTTCATTTATACGTTAAACCTAATAGATTTCCCATAAATAAATGTAAATGCCCGACAAAAAATTTTTTTAAACTCTAACACTTTATATTTTTGCGTATAGGTTTTTTGGATGACACATTACAGGAAAAAGACGTAAATAAAAGTAGTAGAATATTGAATTCTGAATTTAACTATGTCAAGGTGTGTTTATTTACGTGCGTGGTGGTGCAGTAGAGGGAGGAGGCATTAACACACTTCTGCTGCGATTTCGGTCGGCCGACTAAGACAGGCTGCGGGAAACTGGCAAAATGGCTGGCATTGAACATTTAGCAACTCTCTCCTCCCTAATTACCCAACTGACTTTGGCAGTAGACTTAAGTCTGTTGAAGGAAAGAGTGATTTTCTTTATTTTGTTGAAAGTGTTAGTTTTAACGACTGTTTTAAGAATTGTTTGTTAAAAATGGACAATAATTCTAGTTTGGTTTGCATTTTTTGTGAAAACGAGTTGGAAGGCGATACAGTTGTTGTCGAGAAGGGACTCAAATCCATTAAGAAAGCGAGTTCACTATTAAATGGTGGACTTTATTCGAAAAGATTACTGGGAGAACGAAAATTACTGTCCATAAATCGTGCAGGCAAAAGTACACTCGTCCAGCCAGTATTCGAGCTGCTGCGATGAAAAAAGAACCTGAGGCTTCCACTTCTTTTGTTCTGGGAAGTTTAAAAGAAACCTACGATTTCAAAAATGATTGTTTTTTTTTGGAAAACAAGCTACGGTTTACTCTAAATCTCCCTATCATCGCCGAAAATCTGTCCATCTTGTGTCTACTTCAGAAATAAGAGAAAATATACTTAAAAAATGTGATGAACGAGATGATAATAGTTTGTTCTGCAATGTGTGAGAATTGCAATGAGTTGACATGTTCAAACTCGCCGATTTCTTCCGAAGAATATAGATTAGATCCAGATACAAGTTCAATAGAATAAAGACATATATTGTAAATAGCATACTACATACTTTTCATTAAATTTCTATATTAAAAATTATGAACTATCTGTTATAAAAAGTAAGAATTTTTTTAAAGGAAAAAAGGATATATTTTTACTATAGTTTAATGGTGGGTGGATGGTCCGTGATGCTGTTGAAGCTGTCACCTTGTGGTAAACAGCTGCCGGTTTTGCCATTATGAGACACCGCAGATCCATAGGTGGTGGATAATGCAACGTAAATCAAATAAAATGGATAGGGAATTCCTTGCCCCCGAATCAAAATTGGCATAAGCAATAGATGACTTTATATTTCGTATATTTTAATACACTACGACTGATCAACGAAATAGTCAGCCGCCCGTAATCGCAGCTAAAAATTGCTTCATCCTCCCCTCTATTGTGCCAGCCCGCACGAGAATAAGCAAACCTTCACACCAATAAATTCACAATTGAATAATCTACAATTTTCATTTGAGATTTTTTCCTGTAATATAATATCCAAAAAACTTATAAGCAAAAATATAAAGTGTTAGAGTTAAAATATTGTTTTTGTCGCGCATTTACATTCATTTCCGAGAAATCTATTAGGTTTAACGTAAAAATGAAAAGGACCATTATTGTAGCTCATATTATAACAAACACAACAAAAAAAAATTCAACTTGATCCGATTATTAGTATCGTAGATTTAGGGCTTTCCGCAGTTATTGTCATTTTCATTCTTTGAGAGGGGGTAGGGGGTGAAGCTCCAGGGGGATTTTAGGGGACTTTTGTAAAAATGATCCTCTAGTAGTGGTTTATCGATGGGGAAAAATTCAACCTTACGCTAATTTTTTTCCCATCAAAACCTTTATTGACTGGGCTAATGGTATGGTTGGCATGTATGCAGTTTGGTAGTTAATAGATTTCATAAAAAATGAAGGTGTGTTTTATAATCATTTGAGTTCTTTCTTTTAAAATACCTAACTAGTAATTTTGTGATATTTTTTTCTATTGCCCGTCCAACAGCCAACATTTTTAGTTTGCAAAATAAATATGAAAATAAACGTGCTTATTTACGAGTAATAGTATATTACATACCGAGCGTGGAAGTAATCTATAATCTATTACAGCCGAACGGCAAGGTAGCATACCGAGGTGTGCTGCAGACGTGAGGCTGGAATGATTTTCCCCGAGGTTTGTATACTATTTTACTCACAATCTATCACATTAATAATCAAGTTCTGATAATAATTATTATTACTTGTATTAATTAGGCAACATAAAAGTTAGTTGATTTAACCATAGATTCGATCTGACAGTTGGGTCATAATTCACAATTTAATTTTTGACAATATTAACGAAAAATGTCCGACTGCGAATTTGAATCCATACTACTAGAACTTCGAGTAGCTGCAGAACTAACATCCGAAGGCCTTATTCCTGTGAAAAGCAGAGGAAGGTATGTGAATACGGAGACTGTGCTCCTTGCCTATTTCGGTGAATTGAGTACCTAATCAGAATAAAGCCAGTATATTATGGTCAAGGTACTCGATGCTACGAACACTTTTAAATATAGGCAATCAGTAATTATGCAAAATTACGGGCATACTCGAAAAGGCAAAATGTGGGATGCAAAGCTAAAAAGTCAAGTGTTCTTTCCAAAGCAAACATCGATAAATTTCTAAACGATGCTCCGATAGAATATCTCCCTCAAAAGGTAACATTTTAATTTCTTTAGTGCATATTAAAAATGTTAAAGTACAAATTTCTTTCAGGTTGCTTTGATTATTGGCATTTCTGGAGCTTGCAGGTGTGATGGACTTCTAAAAGAAAATCCTAGAACGTCGGCATCATCATCGAATTCTGAAACTCATAACTTTAAGCAACAAGGTCTTGCTTTAACGGTCAATAGTAATCATAATTCGACTGTAACTATTAATATTTATAATTCCAAATAGTTTTTTTCTTTTTATATTAAATGAATATCGAGTTAATTCTGATTTATTTCCATACTAGTAGGTAAAGTGACACAAGCTAGTCGGTAAAGTGACATTTGCCTCCAAGCCTGCCGTAAGAAACTTCGTTCCAATAAACAATGTTTCAGAGTAATTAAAAAACACATATATTTTATCGCACATAGAAATTTCAAAAAATGAAGGACACCCTACTGCGTAGCACTAGAAATGATAAAACCCCTCGGCGCATGTGCATGTCGTCAATATTTTTTGAATGTACTATATAAATAATAATGAAAGTCGATTTTACGAATGAAATGAAGGAAAATTGCAATAAATGTATTAATAAGTCGATATTACGAATAAAATCCGTGAAAATTTAGCAAAAAAATTCATTGATTGACTGTCGAATTTGAATATCCTATTCAGGCTCATTTTGCTGCAAATTATGAATCAAATTGATAAGATGGGAAGCAGACACAGACGCAGAATCAGCTGAAGCTATCAACGTCGCTTGGTTACCGTCACCGTGGCACACAGAGCACTTCGACGCATGTTTTGTAGGACTTCGTACATATTGACCTTGGCGCATGCGCATGTCGTAATGCCTATCTAAAAAACGCTATAGTTTTTTATTCTTCGTTGGGAAAAAAATGGGAACTTCTCTGATGAAATCATATGTATTTTATCGATATCCGTTGGAATTTTTAAAATCGGACCAGATCCCAACTTTTTGTAGTGAGACTTTAGCTTCGCCTCGGGGTAAAAACGCTATATTTTTTTTATTCTTCATTGGGAAAAATTGGGAATTCAAATTCCCTAATGAAATCAGATCCCAACTTCTTGTCGCGAGACTATAACCCCTTTAGCTTCGCCTCGGGGTAAAAAAGGATTACTGAACACAGGCGGAGTTACATAAATCATAACGAAGATTCAATATATGCCAGACAATTAATAAAAGAGAAACATGATTTCAATTCGGATTTCGAAATTCTACATCTCGGAACAAAAGGTTCAAAATTAAATCTTATGGAAACTTTAGAAATTAATAGCCATAAAAATTTCAAGAAGTTACTTAACAACCAATTGGTTGTGAACAATTCCCCCCTTCTGAACCTTTTCAATGAATAAAGATGGTTTGTTCTCAGAATCCCAGAATGGATTTCCCAAATTTATAATTGTATTTTGCAAACCTGTTATTAATTATTTTAGTTTAGATCATTCGCACATGAAGAAGCTGTAGTGTCAGCGAAACGCCTTGTGCAACTGTTGTTGTTTTATTATATGTAGAAATCGTTAAACTCAGAGTCATTTATCGAACATGATAACAATTGATTTTCATCAAGTAACAGCCTCATAAATTCAAATATATATATATATATATATATATATATATATATATATATATATATATATATATATATATATATATATATATATATATATATATATATATATCGCACTGCGAGAATACAAGGAGCGCAACTCAAAAACAGTCATTCTCGAGAAATCGCAGTTAAAGTTTTCCGTTATTTTGCTGAACGGATGGCAAAGTCAATCAATACACTTTCTTCATTATTTTTTAAATTTTTGTAGCAGAGCTACTTAGGTAATATTATTGTACATATCTGATCGATTTATTTTAAATATTATCTGAAAAATCAACAATAATTAGTAATTTTTTTGAGTAGTGCCCCTTGTACTTCTTAAACCATTGTTTTTTCTTCAAGTTATGGCTTTTGTTATAATTAATCATGAGGGTTGAACAGTTACATAACGAAGTGGGGCATCAGTAGTCATTGCCTGTATATTATCAAAATAATTTGACACCAACTAAAACATGTCTTAAATCTATGTTATGCAAGATAACGATTACAGCAGTTTTCAGTCTCATCTGCACTAACACATGTAACTTTTAAATTTCTCATACTTGATTAATGAATCAACAATAATAAGGAAGGTAACATAAATTGGAATGTAATATATAATTTATTGGTTTATAAAGTAAATTTCACAAAGTAAATAAACTAACATTAAAATAGTATTCTCAAAGACCAGTAAATTTACTGATAAAACGAAAAAGAACATCAAATATAAAATAACTTATAACCTATTGTAAAAACTGAAATACACTTGAGGCATTAAATCCTTATCAAACAGCTTCAACAACTCCTCCTTCTTTTTTTCTGAAATCTCACGTTTTTTATCGTAAGCTGAAGCCAAATCTGGCAGTGGCATGTAGTCACTGTGTCTTTCGTCATCGTCATCATAATCATCGCTCTCAGGATTGTATTCAGGGTCAGCATCAGTATCATCGCTGTTTTTAATGTACTCTAAAATATCCAGTGATGGTTCACTCTGGCAGTTTACATCGTCATCAATACAAGAAGACTCAACAAAGTTATTATTCAATTTTCCTATCTCTTTATTCAAAATAGCAATGTCCAAGTCTTCAGAATTTGTAGATATAAAAAAGCTACCAGTCTCAATATAGTTGGGAAGAGCTTTCCAAATTTCTCCATCCCCGTACGAAAAATTATAATTTTTCTCTGCTACTAACCTCATGATGCGCCTGGATCTGTCAGACATATCGAAATAGCTGACAAACAAAATAAAAGTAATTAATTATGAAATATGGACATATTATATAATATGAATAGCTAAAAATAGTTTCGACTGTCAAAAAATACAAAGGGCTCATTTCTAACTTTGCACTTACCTTTTGTGATACAATGGGCGTATTTCAAAATGTGACTCTTGTATACCCCACTCAACATCAAGCCAGTGCTGTTACCAAAGACACTTCTAGCCCTCTAGCGGAAACTAATGGGACTAAAAAAGAGCCGATAGTAGCCACGTGCTCATCTCAATTTATGGTACGACACCACAGGGTTAACTAAAAAATGGCTGTTTTTGAGTTGCGCTCCTTGTATTCTCGCAGTGCGATATATATATATATATATATATATATATATATATATATATATATATATATATATATATATATATATATATATATATATATATATAAAATATATATATATATATATATATATATATATATATATATATATATGTATATTTACAAATTTTTTTCTTAATATTTAAAAAAACCACGAGAATTGCTCCTCAAGCATGTGTACCCGAACATTAATATTGTATTTGTGGAATTCTGGACTTCCATTGTCTATAAAATATCTGAAACAAAATTTGAATTTAATATTTTCAGCTATTTTCCTTTTTGTTGAATTTGCCATTTACTATCAAATTTATTTCTTCTATTTTTGTTTCAGATATTTTATAGACAATGGAAGTCCAGAATTCCACAAATGCGGAAGAAACATTGTCCAAACCATTCAAACTAACATTAAGATTGTAGATGATTAATATTCTGTTCAATTAAATTTATCCCCAAAATTAAGTGACAATATTTGTAATAGGTTGAATAAACAGAATATAAGAACTAATAGTACGAATAAAAGAAATTTGGATTTCTTATTGATCAATAAAAAGGACAGACAAACATAATAATAATAATAATATTTATTAACCTCAGATAATATTTACACTAAACATAATATGGATGTATAAATAAAACTGAAATAAGTCATGTCCGTGTTAAACATTCATCCTAGGATAGATGTTTCATAATTTACTGGCTCTTGTGTACTCCAGGAAATCCCCAATACTATAGGGCTCGCATTGTAGGATCAGTTCAGAAACCTTAGATTTGAAGTTCCTGTAGCTGTTTAGGATTTGTAGGTATCTGGGCAAAGATTGGAAAGCCCTTATGGCCATGCTTTGAATATTCTTTTCATGTAGTGCCGTTTTGTGCTTTGGTGTGTAGTAGGGCAGTACTCCTCTTGAGTTATTAGGATTCCTGTGTTGAGAAAAGTAGTGTTCATTCCTCTTGAAAAATGTCAAGACCTTATATAAATATAATCCAAAGATGGTGAGGAATCCATGCTTCTTGAACTGACCACGGCAAGTCTCTCTGTTGTCAAGACTAAGGATAGTGCGTATTGCCCATTTTTGCGCAGCAAAGATTCCATCCACAGCAGATGAATTTCCCCAGAAAATGATACCATATCCCATTACCGATTGGAAATTACTGTAATATAGCACTTTTAACGTACTCAGATTAACAAGTCCTCTCATCATGCGGAGTGTAAAAATTACACTATTTAGCCTACTTCTCAATTGGGTTGTATGTTCTTCCCACCTCAGGTTCTGGTCAATGCTAAGGCCCAAAAATTTTACAGATCTCCTTATTATCGACAAGTCGCATCCATCCACCTCAAGTGAGTTAGGATAGCCTAGCCTGGCCCAGTTTGAGCGGAAGAACATCGCCTCTGTCTTGTTCATGTTCAGTATTAATTGATTTTCAGCACACCATTGCCTAATATTTTTCAGTATTTGCGTCACTGATCTCTGTATCATAGAAACGTTGTCCACGCAGAAAAGAAAGTTAGTGTCATCCGCATACATAATTGGTTTGCAGACAAGGTCTCCACAAGCACTGGGAAGTGAATTGACAAAGATGACAAAAAGAAGCGGACCTAGAACACTTCCCTGTGGGACTCCAGTCTTGGGATTCATCTCTGTGGAAAGGCAACGCATCGCCTGCACATTCAAAACTACCTGCTGCTTTCTGTCAGTTAGATAAGTTCTCAGTAACTGTAGTTGATTGTCTCTTATGCCACAGTGTTCCAGCCATCCCAGTAACAATGAATGCTCAACGAGGTCAAAAGCTCTTGAGAGGTCTAGGAAAAGAGCAAAGGGAATTTCTCCTTTATCCAAGGCTTCAATTATGGCATTCACCAGCTCGAAAGTAGCCGTTTCAGTACTTCTGTTCCTTAGGAATCCATGCTGTTCTTTTGCAATGATCTTGAACTTTCCAAAGAAGTCTAGCAGTCTACTAGCCAATAGTTTCTCGAATATTTTTGCGAACGAGGTTAGAGAGCTTATAGGCCGATAATTAGCAAGATCCTCGGTATTGCCTTTTTTAAATACTGGTCTGACAGTTGCTATCTTTAGCTGCTCAGGAAAGATACCATCTACAAAAGATTTTTGCATAATGTGTGCAAGTGGAGCCGCAAGAATGTCAATGTTATCCTTAATTATTTTTAGGGGTATTTCATCATGACCATAGGCGTGATTATTCTTGAGTGACCTGACTGTGGATATAACTTCAGATGGTGTGACGTCAAAGATAAAGAAACTATTGGGGTTTCTTCTGCATTTACTGAAGTAGGTATTCGGCATCTTAGGAATGTTGGTAGTCATTTCGGAGGTGTCACTGAAGAAGGTGTTGAATCTGTTTGCCAGAGTTGCAGGGGAACCTTTTGAGTCGGGAAGATTGTTGCTCTTGGTTTTTCTTCCGGTTATCGAGTTGATTATCTGCCAGACCGTCTTTGACTTGTTCTCCGATGCAAGGATCAGTCCATCATGAAATTCCTTTTTGGCATTTGATAGTGCAGACTCGTAATACTGTTTTATTTTTTTGTATGTAGCTTTGTATTCCGGATTTGCTGTCGAGGCAACATAATAGTAATCCAGCATGTTCTTTAGGCAGAGAAGTTTATTTGGAAAATCTGGTGTATATAAATTTTTTGTTCAAATTTATGTAGAGTACTGAAAATTAGCAAGATTTTCTAATTTAAACTATCATTTAGCTAGATTGTAAAATATTTCCAATTCGCAGAGTATGGATAGAATATTTACCAATAAATTATGTTTATGAATTCTCTGATTTAACAACATTGAAAAAGCATTGGCGCTCTAACTTAAGCGTGAATGAGTTAAAATACTTCTATTTAAAATTACCCAGATCTCACCTCCTTCTGATGCATCAGTGGCCAGGTATACCACAGATAGTCCAAATTTTTGAAGATAATGAGTAATCTGCTTGGCCACAGATTCTATTGTTGGTAGTTCTTTGGGTCGTCCTATAAAGAAATCTCTCCTTCGCATGTGAACACCTAAATATGGCCCCCCTATAGCATCTCGTCTAGGCTGAAAAATTAATGATTCTATGAGGGAATTTCTTGTATATGTAATTATATGATACATTTTTTATATCTATTCGGCTAAGTTAGGTATGAAGATATATGTTGAAATCTGTACCTTCGAAATAAAGATGAATATTATTATTAATATATTATGAAACTTTTTTTAACGTTTCTTCAAAAGATTCATCAAAATATTACATAGTTTTCAGTTCACATATTAAATATAACCGTCGCTCAAACTAAACGCCCGCGTTGAAAGGATCGCGTTCAGATATCAATAAGCATACCAAAATACAGCTGAACTTTGGACTGTTATGCTTATGTTTCCCCTTTTTAGGCCTAGCTTCAATTGGCTGAGTGTTTAGAGTATAACGTGAGATAAGTCCAAAAATTTTGATACACTTATTATTTATTATATAAATTGAAAATTTATTAATTCAATCTACATTGTCAAATGTCAAATTTACATATATGAAATTCGACTAATACTAAAATAGTCAACTGCAGTGTCGAGATTGAAACTAACTGAAAAATATAAAAAAAATTATTTCAACTTACTTACTCTTTCAACACTTATTTTTTAAATTTATTTATTCCTGGCTCTCAAGCAGCAAAAATTTATGGTATCAGGGTTTAAATATACACAATAGTTTTTAAACAAGAATAATCTTCAGATACGATACACCAAACTAAACAATAACCAAAAAAATATGAATTCTAAATACACATATGAATTATTGAAGTTTAAGATATTTTTTGAGGTCATGGCAAATTTTTAAAATATTTTTGTTACAGACTTTTTCAACTGGTACAGAATTATAGACATTGACACTCTGATATATTGGAGAATTTTGATAAACACATGTTCTCGTAAATTTTTCTTAACTCGTTTTAATTTCTCAATTGACACTAGATTTGAGTAGTTACTATCATCTACTACAATATTCATCTAATAGAAAAATTATAGTCCATTACTTTTTCGTCTTGCCACTTTTCTACCACATGAATATTGTCAGCTATGTTCGATGAAGCTAATCGAGTGTTTCTGAAATAAGTGGCTATAGCAATTAATTCTTTGTTGTACCGAATACTTCTTCTGCAGGCCCAGTATAATGAATCTCCAAAAGTTGGATGTAAAGCTACTTCAGCATGTGTAAACAGGATAGTTCTGTAAAGTGAACAGATGTAAAACATAAACAAATTCACCATTAATAAATATGTGAGTAATTTGTGACTAAATTTAAGTGCAAAATCAAATTATCTTCACCTGCATTATAAATTAAGTAATATTCGAAGTGTTAGTTAATTAGTTCATGACAATATTTCCAAATTCTTGGGGCATTTCAAAAATAATTGTTAATTCTTAGGAATAATAAAAATTATAGTTTGATTAAATCACAATTAGAATATTACTAATGAAATTTAAATATAAAAAACACTACAAATATAATAAGAACTCAACATATAAGTTTTGCAGTATTATTCCATTTTCAGAGTATAACAACTCTGTTCTTCATGTACTTTTCAACTTACGTAGCTTTTGATTCTAATAAAAATTCACTCAAATAAGTAGAAGGCCCATGAAATTTTAAACACTTTACATTGTTTGATGTAACATTTGTATAATGAAAATAAGAGATCTGGTCTTCTTCTTCACAATCTTGAACCTGCCATTTATTCACAAAATGACCTGTAGTCATCATTTCCTCCCAATTTTGCATTATATACACTTCATCTATCAATATTTCATGTAGCCCATTATCCTGTTCTGAAAATAAGAATATCAATAATAATTTGAAAGTTAAAAAGATCATTAAATATACCCTGGAAGAACTCGTACATTTCAATAACAGGTGCAAAAGCCTTTAAACTTGATAAGTCAAAATAATAACTCCATGGTATCATTTCAGGTTTATCTGAATAGGTCCAGTGGTATAAATGAGACCAAGGTGCCAGGACTAATTTGAAATTTTTTAATTCTGGATTGTCAGATGCTGCTAGTTGCTTAGCAAGTATAGCAAATCTTCTATATACATCTCTTCGTAGATTGAAGCCTTCTGAAGGATTTACTTCAAAAAATATATACCTGCCAAAATGCAAAAATTAGCAATAATCGAAAAGTATTCCTTTTATTCATTTTACTTGTTAGGACCTTCCTTTCCAGGACAATGACCATCTTTAAAACAAACTTCCTGTTCAACTTGATTTCCATAACTTTTACTGAATTGGATTGAAATTACCAAAATAAATACAGTAGCTTCAAAACTACGCATTGAAATTTGTGTAAATATTTAAATCAAAAGGAAATAGTTTAATGAACTAATGGTGGAAACTCATATTCGAATTTCAAACCGTACTAAAACTGACATTTTGTGATTTGACATTCATAATTTGAAGAAATAGTGCATTCCTTAATACAGGTCGCGTTCATCCACACACATGCTATCTGGTCGATCAAATGAAGATTCCAAGAATGAATGGTTTATTTTAAAGTAAATAAACGACGTATTTGACGGTCTTATGAGTCCAGAAAGTCTAGATAGATATTAGTACTGTACTTTATTCATAATTCGATACTGAAAGTACTTGGTAAAAGAAACAACACCATGATTGTCTGAGATATTTGATGTCCTTTAATGATAAACCTAGTTTGATTTAACAAGCGAAAATATCAAATTAAACTCGGTTTACCATTAAAATTATTTTAAAATATACGGTGCAAGAGCCTATATATATTTTTCTAAAGTTCATCCAGAAAAAAATTTTGTAATTCTTTGAATCAAACTAAGGGTGTATTCGCGTTGGGCGCTTACACGCTTTAAGCGCTCACGCTCAGAAGCACAGATTATTAGCGTTCGTGTTGGCCTACTAGCGCTTAGAGACGCTCACGCTTTGGCTTTGAGCATTAAAGGTGAATGTCAGATCTTCTTTTTACGCTTAGGTAGGCAAAAGCCCGATAGTTCACGCAAATACACTGTGCTTTAACATTTCCCTACAAATTTATTAATTATCGACAACAAAAGTTAGGTTAGCTTACGCTTAGTGTTAAGCGTTTGTGAGCGCGAGTCGACCACAGAGAACGAAGCTTATAAGCGCTTAAAGCGTGTAAGCGCCCAACGCGAATGCACCCTAAGAATGACGGAGCTGTGAAGAGTCAGCTGCTTGTAAAATGGCATGTATTATTATGGTAGGAACGTATAGATTTATTTTTATTCTATGTTCATATTTGACCGTTGAATGTTGAATGATGCTTCTGTCGTATGTCACAAATTTTAAAAACTCCTCCAAGTAATTCTGGAAATCGGTTTTCCGTTTACAAATAGAAAGTTTCTACTTTGGGGAAACCGTTTCTGGGATTTTCATATTTTACAGTTTGGTTCACAAAGATTTATTTGTTTTTGAAGTTGCTGTACGGTTATTATTTTCAGTTAGAAAAACTTTACTGTCCCACTGTTTTAGATATATGAGATGGCGGAACTTGAACAATTCTTAGATGCGAAAACTAAAATTCGATCGGATTTTATTAAAAAGCATATAGAACCTTTTGAAACAGAATTTGAGGTGAGTCCTCTGTTTTATGATTTAAAACTGTAAATTGATATTTTGGATAATCTTATTTTCAAGCTTTCTAGAAATGTCTTTAATCCCATTCCATATGATATTTGTCATATTGAAAATACTAGCTGAAATATGCAAATTTTACGATTTCATAAAAACAATTGTTATTAAGTTCTTTGGAAATTTCATGATATTAAATTATTTTGTGTCTTGTGCATGAATCATTTAAAGGGAGATAACTATAGAATTTGTTTGTTCAAACTTTACTTTCTTATAATTGTAATGCAACAGATGTGCGATTCATAGTACCTTTTTTTTTTAAAATATTTATTTCTGACCTTGAAACATTTACATCTGGTATTAGGGCCTAAATGATTACATCTTGATAAAATAATCTAATCTAAAGCTAGGTTCTATCTTAACTAGTTGATAGTATAAACAAATATCACAATATCTACACCTTTTGGAACATATACAGTTATAGTTAATTGTCATTTTCCTTAATATAGTCCTTCAGCTGCTTGTATATTCTTTCCCGTCTGCCAACCATTACTAATTTTTCAGGTACACTGTTACTTGACTGAAGCGAGTCTTGCTTCTTCTTTGTGCGGGCTGTTGTATTTCTTAGTGCATTTTTTGATCTTATGTTGTAGTTATTCTGAAAGTCTTTATTTTGTTTTAATACGTGGTTTACTTTAATTGTTTTATTTTTTACACTATACACTAACTTAATATGTTCAAATAATTTAAGCTGTTTTATATGGAGAAATGGGTGAATGTTGTACAATAACTTACTAGATGTAAAATAGTCCAATGAAAATAAAACTTTGATGGACTTACTTTGTAGCCTCTGTAATTTGTTTAGTAAAAGTTCACTAGCATTGCCTCAGCAGGGAATAAGGTATCTCCGGTGGGGCTCAATGAAACTGTTATATAATAAATATTTTGAGTTATTGTTAAGTTGGTGTGCACATCTTTTTAGAGCTCAAAAAAAATGCTATTTTATTTATTATATTTACTATGTGCACAGTTTACAGTGTACATGGTAGATTATTAGAAATAGTGAGTCCTGAGTATTTATAGATTTTTACTTGTTTTAATATTTGTCTATTAATTTTATCACTGGATTGCACTTTTTCTTCTCTGTTTGCTTTAGTATCATATATACAATCTTATTTATATTAATTGTTAACTTATTTGAGCGCAGCCATTCATGATACAAAGTCAAGTCCAGGTTCATTGTTTCTTCTAGATCTGCTTCATTCACAGCAGAATAAACTAAAACAGTATCGTCTACAAACATAAAGTATTTACATTTCAAGTTAAGCAGCTCTAACCCGTTAAAAATTAATAGTCGCTAGCTTGAATGATGAATGGATTCTATCACTTGAAAATTTTGTAGAAGGCTACAACTAGCAGAATATTCAATGAAGAAAATTTCTAATTCAGTCAATGACGAACAACAATTGAACAAAGTAAAGTAACTTATTATTGAAGTATAAACAACAAAATTTCATTAGAATATTTAAAAAAAACGGGACTAAAACTATGAGGAAATTTTAAAGTTTGTTTTAAGATTTTACTACTCAAGAAATAAACAATTAAGTCTCTTCTATAAATAGTAGGCACATACAAATTTTTACGATTTATAGAGATCAATTAGAGTCATGTTGCTACTAACAAATAATTTAGAAACATAAATTTGGATATTTTCGTATCAGAAAAAGCTCTTAGAAATTATTTAATCTGCTTGAGAGTTTCTGTATCTTAATTCAAATAAATATTTGAATTAATGATTTAAAGGATAACAGTTATAATCTAAAAGTTTTTCTTCTACTTCTTCAGTTCTAAATAACCTAGGCTTAGTTTATATTAACACTTCAACTCATTTTCCAGACTTTTGCTAAAGATTTTGAGGCTTACGCAAAGACACTAATCAGAGCAAAGAAAACTGGAAACTATAGACCTGTTGGTAGTAAAAGTAAGTAAATAACTTCAATGTGTTTTATCTCATTGTTAACTTTTTTTAAATTCTTCAGGATTAAAAGTAAGGGAATCTATGAAAGAAAATAGTTGCCCGAATACTGAAATAGCAAATTATAAAAGGTCTAACCAAAAAGAAATTAATGCAATAAAGGTAAAAACTGAGAAATTATCTACTGTCAAACTTAGTGTCAATAATGTGGTTTCTGAAGAAATGCCTGCTCCAAAAATGGTACCACCAAAAAAAAGAGTTAAAAAGGAAAAAGTATCCATCAATGTCAAATCTGTCAGAGGACGTGATAATTCTGAATACAAAAGGACTACAAGATCATGTGCCATCAAAACAGATAGAAATTCCGATGTTATCATACAAAGTACCCCCATTCCTGTCGTGAATTTATCAGATTCAGAAGAAGAAAAAACTGAGGCTCCAGTAAGAAGTACTAGAACCAGAACGAAAAAGAACAGCGTATCAGAAGAGAGCGCTCCTAAAACTATTAGAAGTACTAGAACAAGAACAAAAAATAAAATACAGTTAAAGAACGAAATGGATACAATTTCAACAAATGACAATAATGAAATGAATATCTTTGGATCTGAAGATGAAGGTGATGTCTCTTCTGCCTCAAAAAGTAATGCAGAGGAGATAAATAAAGGAATCGATGTTCCTGACCAATCCCAACGAATAACAAGAACTAAAACTAAGGTCAAGTCAAAAAGGGATAGATCCCAGTCAGAAGTTACTTTTACTAAGCCTAAGAGGTGAGGTTTTCCCACATTTTCAATCAATTTGTGATCCATTGAAGGCTGACATAATTGGTCACCAGAATTATTAATTAATTGTAACACCAGAATATTCAAATTGCAACAGAAAATACACAAGGTATAAGTTCAAAATGAAGGACAATGTAGGGCTCATAAGGTTTTCTGCCATTTGTGCATTCCTATTTTATACCTTTGAATTCTTCGTATCTGAAATATGGTTTGTGGATTATATATTACATGATTCGATATGACGATTCAGTCTCATTTTATTATATTGAAAAATTTTGAATTTTCAATGAAAAGTCAATTTTTCCATACACAGACTCTTTGTTGGAGATATATAGTGACTTTTTCTTCAACTTGCATTTCAAGGTAGCTAATTTATTTTTAAGTCATGAAATGAACTGATTATTGTTTGCATTTCAATACAGTTATTTTTGAAATGTCCAACATAATTGCGAACACACATAAAACTTGATTTTACGATGTTTAATATCACAAAACAAAACTTTCAGTTTTTTTATTCAGTGGTAAATATGTCGATTCCAAATTTGATAGTATAGGAATTAATTTGTCCTGTATGTGAAGGAGTATATATATACAAATGATATATACAAATATATATATATATATATATATATATATACATATATAATTTATAATTTAATTTACATATACATTTATGTTTAACAATTAGTCACTAATAAATTGAGAAAAAAACAATAATAATAAAATCTAGGCACCTAGGCGCATGCACCTGTATGTGCTACAATATAAAAAGAACAAAATAATATACGTTTACAATGTGAGTTAATAGTGACGATAATAAATTTTTTGCATCAAACTAATTACAGAATATCTTTAAATAAGTCTGAATTTGCTGAAAAAAACTTTTTAGCTCTTAGTCGAAATATATGTAATTTGTTTATATTTTTTATGTTTGTCGGTAACTTATTATAAATTTTGGGAGCAATTGTGGTAACGAATCATTGACTAGCATCACGGTGACATGTTGGAGTGATAAAGCTATTATTTGACTTAGCTCTTGTGTTATGAGGATGTGTAGCAGTAGTTCTTAACAGTGGTTTTCTAAATATAAAAGTACAACATGAGTATAAGTACAGTGTTCTTATGTTTATAATTTCATCATTGTAAAGGAGATCAGACTTGTCGATCGTAAACAAGATTCAAAGAACACCATCTTTTTTGAAAAATAAAACAGATTCAATTTTTTCAATCCATTGCAACGAATACTACTGCCCATTTCTACAAATAGATAATTTCTAAATTATTCACAAATTGCCAAAAGCAGCGAATTGAAATGGTCATTAAAACAATTTACACATTCATTAGATAAAATAACGCATAACTCACGTTTCGCTGAAAATTGTTTTTATAAACCATTGTTTTAATATTTTTGTTAATTTACATCATGTATCGGCCCAATCAATCCAAAACAAAAGAAAGCAGCGAAATTTAATTGTTGAGAATCATTGGAAATTATCAAACTTAATCCTAACACATATCGATCATTTCTTGCTAAATGACCAAATTGACTTTATCTATTATAATAATAATAATAATAGCTTTATTTCCGTTGAATGAATAGTTACATTATGGTTTTTCATTATTTTGATATATTCAAACCATAATGTATTCAAAGAACATTTGAATTATCAAGTTGAAAACCCCTTTTTAATATTCTGCTTATGTATATTCTTCAAGGGCCATTATCTACAATAAGCCTATCACAAATTCCTAGCAGGGTAATAAGGCATAGGTATGACAGATAAACGTTTTTTTTTTATTTCTAAACTCGAATCTGCCCGATTTTGGATGTGTGACCGAAATTGCAATAGCAGTATATATTTTTGAATAACGCTGGATACCATCAACTATCTAATATTATTAATTTGAAATAGGTCAAAATCCGATTCAAATATTAACAAGGAGAAAGAGGAAGAAAAAAATAACACGAGTGGTCGCACGGAATATGAAGATGCAGTTTCGGACACGGAAGCCTGCAAGAATGCGACATTCGTTTTACCAATGAAACATACAGATGCACCACAATCTCAAAATGAAGATTCTCACGGGCACAATACGAGAGGTCGCACGGATTACAAAGATGCAGTTTCAGAAACGGAAGCAAACACGAATTCGACTTTCGTTCTACCAGTTGAACCAAACGATGCTGCACAATCTCAAAATGCAGATTCCTTCCGGCAGGTTGCAAACCAAACTGTCGTTTTGGGAAATATAAATAAGATACAACTTAAGCCAGTGAACAATGTTTACGACCTACTCACAGACGATGATAGCGTTGAAGAACAGCTATCGATCAGTCCTCACAAGAAGAAAAATGGAAAAGAAGTGTTCAGTCCTTATGTCACAAGTCCAGTCAAGCAGAAAGTAGAGGCATTTGAAAAGTATCAGCAGCATGATGCCTTGGGATCAAGATCTAAAGCAAATACTAGCAGGGTTTTGAGAGATATCGTGAGTATATAATTTTAAAATGTATATATTTGTTTAAACCTTACAAATTTTCAAACTAGTGACAAAAGATGTGTGAAAATGAATGGAAACCTGTTTTTGAGGGTTTTTTGTACTCCCAAACACCCTCCAAAAATTTAAGAGGGTTGAAAATTTGTACGTGGATAAGTTGATGCTAAATGAGTGGTTTTTGCGGTATAAAATTTTTTCGTTGACCGCGCCCATTTTATTTATAATAATATATAATAATAATAATAATCTTTATTGTACGTATGGCTTATACAGCGTGTACTGTCAATGTAAATATAATAAAAATGTATATAATATGAAAATAATCGTTTTTTGTACATAAAATAAAACATGCAATGTAAATACACTCTATAATGTAACATTCACAGACAAAAGACATAATATGAAAAAAAAAAAAAAATCAGCAGGACAAGTATTCGGAAACTGAATAGAATGCTCTATATTCAAAAGGAAATCTTTTATTGCCGTTTTGAATCTGGGCATGTTCAAATTCCTCAGATGTACAGGTAACTTATTGTATACTACGATGGAAGAGTACTTTGGGCATCTCTCGTAAAATGAAGATCTGTGTCTGGGGATCGACATAACATTTGCAGTCCTTGTGCAATACCTGCTATGATCACCCAATTTCTCGAACTCCTGGTTGTGCTTCTTGGCATGCAATGCAGCTTTCAATATAAAGATACTCGGGAATGTGAGCTCTGTTCTCAATAAAGTAACCCCTACAGGAGTCTCTTGGCTGAAGCCCAAAAAGCAACCTCACAAGTCTCTTCTGGGATACAAAAACTCTTCGCCATCCCACCGAGCAACCCCACAGGAGCACTCCAGAGGACAGATGACAGTAAGCCAAACTGTAATATATACCAATCAGATCCACCGGGTTCAAAACAGATTTCATCTGCAAAATACCAAAATATGCCTTACCTAGGCATCTACAAACATGTTGAAGATGCGAATCCCACCGCAGTCGAGCGTCCGCAATGAAACCCAGATATTTTACTTCCTGTGCAAAATGTATGGTATCAGTGTTATCTAATGGATTTCTGATATGAAAATTCATGAATGTTGTCTTAGATTTATTCAATATCAGTCTATTCCTTTGGCACCATTGCTCCATCAAGTCACACACTCTCAACGCGAGCGGAAACCTCCCGAACATCATCCCCCGATACCACTACTGCTTCGTCATCTGCGTAGAGGACACTTTTGCCCAAACTAATAAAATCAGCCAGATCGTTTATAAAATGTAAGAATAGCAGTGGCCCAAGCGTAGATCCCTGAGGAACCCCCATCGGGCTTCTTCTTTTCGTTGAATAAACACCATCAACTCTGACACTCAAACTCCGATCATTGAGATATGTTCTCAACCAGTTACTGCAGACTCCGCGATTTATGTTTGTGTTGTTTTTTAGGTTTTGCGCACCTCCACATCTTCTGTTGATTAGGGTTAGAGGGTGGAAATTTGCTATATGGGGTTTTAATTGACTTATGCTACCTTCGAAATTTTCATGTGGAAGTTTCAAGCGTGTGAGGATGTTCGAGCATTGCTCATCTCTACAGCCAATCCGCATCCAGTTGGAAGTCTTGAAATTTTTAACTGAATTCGGTGGATATTAGGGAGGTGCAATGTAGGAGATTCAAATGTTTTTTCTCACCGCCGCAATTTGTACGTAGAAATTCCATGCTTCTTTGCATATTTTCAAGCTATGTGCATCTCTAGTCCCTCCTGATCGACTTACAAGGTTAAGAATTGGAAGGTAAAAAAAAAATATTAGGGGAAAATAGGACCATAGTGATGGATCTCTGGTGATCACGCGTTTTTTGTTCTTATATGAGATAAATACTTTTTTAATGAATAAGTACTTACTGACTTTTTATGCAATTAATCTTACTTTATATAAATTGTAGTGTTCATCGGGTGCTTCACCTCTCAATATTTTGGATTTCTAACTGATTTCTATTTCACAGGAGGAAAACAAGGGCAACGTGAAGGAGAAGGCTATGAACTTCACTCCGAACTCCACAAAGACGCTGTATAGAAACGGTCCGCCGAGCAGCTCAAAGATCAGCAAGTACGTCGGCTACAAGTCGACACACAACGACAGTGTGTCGTCTAAGTACTCTCACGTAAAGTTATTGAAGACCAGCACTGTCGACTATCGGGAGAAGGAACTGAAACTCCAGGAGAGGGAGCTAAGAAAGCAGGAAATGATGAAATGTGCCGCCTCGGTTGAAAGAAAGAGGAAGTACGAGGAGAAGTTGCTCAAGGTGCAGCAGCAGCAGAGGGAGGCGATGGAGAGGGATAAGCTGAAAGCTAAGGAAGTGCAACGTTTAAAGGAGGAAAGAAGCAAGCAGATGTTGCAACGGAAGGAAGAAAAGCATAGGCAGATGAAGGAGGAGAACGAAAAGTTAGTTTATAATTAAATTGGCGGATAAATCATATATGTTTTCGATTGTACACATTTGACATTCCTATGTGTATATTTGGAAATCATCAAACATGTGTTTTTCTCTCAAAAGTTATTTATTTGAGTAAATCTAAAAAAGGAGAAATTACAAGAATGCTGGCTCTAAAAAAAATTATTATTTATTTAATTCACTTGGTCTCTAGCTATTTTTTTTTATTATTGTTCCAATTTTAGATTCATGTTTGTGCAAAATTTAAGAAATTTTGTTAACTTTTTTCGACCTCATGAATATATCACTAAGATAGTGTTGAACATCAGTGGATAGTTTCATATATTTTCACTAATTCAATTGAATATGCACGAACCATTTCGGAACGCTATGCCATCATCAGATGCAAAGAGTTACTGACTATCCTGGTCCAGTGTAACCGAAATTAGTGAAAATATAAGATTTACTTCGAACCATTATAATTTTTGTATGTAATTTGGTTTACTTCACAAAATAACTATCTTTCTTATCAGGAAGAGGTTATTGGCCAAGCAGCGCGCAGAAGAAAAACGTAAAGAGGAAGAGTCCCTACGAATTTTAGCACATAAAGAAAAGTTGAAAAACGATCAATTGAGTAGGAAGGCCGAAGCCGAAGATCTACGCAAGAAAGCCCTACAGAAGTCGGTCGATGTTACCCCCGTCTACATGACAAAACCTGCTCCATATCTAAATTGCGAAGATTGCTACGATTCTGACGACGAAGATTACAACAAAAAGAGATGGAGACCTGAATGGGCAACAAGTAAGTAGAAAATTGAAGGGTTCTAATTTGGTTTCTGATCTATAGTTTGTCCAGCGAGACTTGGCGTTATTTTTATATGACGTCGATCGGGAACAGTGTTGCCAGATGTATTAAATAATCTTTAATTAGCTAACCCAATTTTCAACAAAAATGTCTTCTTATTACGGCGATGTTATGGTTATTTTTGCTAACCATAACCATAACCACGACGATTAAACTAAGTTATTTTAAACCCCTACTTTAAACTTCATATATTGACAGGTGACGGTGCGGTGATCCTTATTTTGTTTTGGTTTTCCTAACCTCAGAATATCTGGTGTTTAGTTTATTTTATGTATAATTTTTGAAATGGAGGATGATTTGTTGAATATTATAAATAGAAGAAACCGTGATGCGGACTTGAGTTGGGTTATGTTATCAAACGCCATTACTTTTTACACGTTGCCAGATACTCAATTAAAATTTTACAATCACGACATCGCAAAAATATCAGGCTTTGTATTTGAACTCTGAACAATATAACGATATAATAAAAAAATTATAACAAATTCTCACTAGGTTTAGGGCTTTTTGTTCATACTTTTATGTTATATATTTTAATGAGCACGTACGTCTCCTATGTCAAATGTATTTAATGCTCGAAAAGCTGAAAGGTGCTGTAACGCATAACGATAAACATAACCATAACATGGATCTTTATTTTTCCGTAAGTAACGGAATCGGTTATCGTTAATAACGTTAACGAACAAGCAAGAATTCATTGCGCATGCTCACAATAACCATAACGGAAGAAAGGTGAATAAATAAGGGGCTTAAAATCTCTCTATTATAGAGGTTATTTCGGCAAATGTCAAACGTGAAAGTAGGTCGAGGGGTCCGACAACTTTGCAAATTTTAAAACAGAATGACAACTTCACATTAAATTCAACTAATTTTCATTACTGGGGATCTTAATTTTTCTTGAGGGATTCATACGATTTGATACGTTATGGGCAGAATATTTGTCGAAATGAATGATCCGTTCACTATCGCCATATAACTACTCTTTCAGAAAATTACACAACAAATATGAATTTTATGCCGGGTAGGCAGCATTGCGTCGTTATTTGCGCATGTCTGTGACGTGAACGCTAAGTTTCGCTAGACAGACTATAATTGATGTTGCAGACAAGATTTTTCTATAGATATCTTCGATTATTGAAAAAGTTATACAGTAGTATTTTTTTATGAGCGAAAGTTGATAACTCTGTAACCAACCTCCCTTTTAAAAAGTTATTTATGCCTGAGCTAGCAGGGAGATTGGTTAAGCATATAAGGGTTCTGATTTGTTCACAGTAATAATAACAAGCTAAAATGAAAGGTATTTACTGTTCTCTCAATACATTGATGAGACTTATCTTTATGTTTTTATATATATTGTCGACGGTTTACTTGGGTGGATTGTTGACTTCTGCCCTATCTTTGTCCCAAGTTCTTGGTAGCTCCAGCTGTGGGTTGCCAAGGTGGATGTTAGTCCCAGACAAGGTGGTTTCTTTTGTAAACTCCAAATAAGGTGAATTTCAATCTTCAAACAACTTGTCTTTTAGCTCTAACCAAGGTGAACTTCAAACCCAGACCAAGTGGCTAAAATAATTCGGGGCAAATCAACATACAATCTCAAACGTAATATGTTCCAAGGATATCTGTAGGGTATCGATGGCCAATTCAAACTAACATTCAGATTTATCTCAAGCAAAGATGCTAAGAAAGACAGTATATGTTCCAACATTAAACTGAACATAAGATATGACCACGTGAAATTTGCCATCGTTAGCCTACAAAAATCTTGTGTTAAATTGAGAGAATGAAATAAGCAAATAAAGTAAAAATTTTTTAAATTAAGAAATGCAAGATGATTATTTCAACATTGAAAGATAAATAATTTAATATAGATAAATGAAAAAAAAATGAAATGGCGGAAAAATGAAATAAGGAATCAATTCAGATTTTCAAGATAATGCATTTATACGGAATAATTATATTTCTTCTCATAACTTACCGTCTATCAGACGCCACAGATATTCAATAAATTTTAATAAACTTTAATACACGTTCAATTGATATTGAATATAATTCTATTAGTTAACGATATTACTTGTTCAATAGTAACTTGGCTAAAGAGACCGATATCCTGTGTTTCACGTGGAAATCCAACTCTATCCCCATACTCTCTTGTACGCAGGTCATTCATTCAGGCGTTTTATAGCGAGGGATCACGGTATTTGAATGCATAGTTCGGTAGTAGCGGTTAAATGGAGAATTTACACGTTACAACTCAAGCAAAAAAATAGAAGAAAAAAAAAAATATATATATATATATATATATATATATATATATATATATATATATATATATATATATATATATATATATATATATATATATATATATATATATATATATATATATATTTATTCCCCCTTTACACATTGGCATCTAGGCCAGCTACCGAGATTTTTTCATGTAAAAAGTAATAGAAGAAAAACAGCTGCGCTATTGTTTGGAGAATGTAGTTTCATATGATATAGTGAGATATTTTTCACAAGACTTTATTATTTATAACTTTGTTCTTAACAATTTTATGCAAAAAATCTCTTGGTGTCAACAGATAAATTGTAGAGAATGTAAACACGAAAAAAATGATAGGTCAGAGGTCGAACGACTCAATCGGACCGTTAGTTTAGGAGAAAATCTGGAATAACCGGCAAAAGTGCATAACTTGGTTATATTTCGAGTTGTAGCGTAGATCCTCCAGCCGGTATTAGTTTTTAATATAAACTTTATGTGTCCGAAAAGCACGCAATGTACGATGCAGTTTTTGATCTGTGGCCATTTGAGTTTTTAAAGCAGTCCTGAATGTGACAGGTATTAAAACGATTTTGAAAGTAGAATTTTTATACTTCAAAACGTTCATATGGGTTTTGTATCAAAACGGTGAGAAATATGTTAGAAATATAGCTAAACATATATATATATAGAAACGGCCGAGCGCAAGAGTGTAGTTGATTTTTGAATTGAAACTTCTTTTAGCACCTTTGGAATTTGAAAATTCGATGAAACGAAAAAGAGACAAACATATTGATAAATTGGGTTTAGCCTGCGACAGAATGAGATAGAATACAAATTAATAGTGTTTTCTATAATCTACTTCTGTTCTTTGTTCGGGCTTTCGTAGTCGCCTCACTATTTGTGTGTTGTGTGGGCCTTCGGATTCCGAACCAAGATAAATGGTGTCGAATAGAATAGAAATTTATTCACTATCAATAATTACATAGCAAGTCAATACAATCAAATTTCAACTTAATACAAATAATTGAGTGTAAAATCTCATAAACATCACAAACAAGCATATTTAAATACACATAAAAATAAAAATCACAAGCATATTTAAATATACATAGAAATCACATGTAACAGGCGCACAAAGGTCATTTGACATAAATTCCTCAATGCTATAGAAACAGCCTTCCAGTAAGATTTTCTTTAGTGTGCTCTTGAACTTTGCTTTGTTCAGATTCTTGTAGTTGAAAGGTAGCTTATTATATAATTTAATGGCGAAATAATTAAAATAATTTTGTGTTTTTTCCAAGATATGTTTGGAAAGGATATAGTTATCACGTTTCCTTGTATGATGTTCATGGAAAGATGTGTTGGAGAAATTTTTCCTTGTGTTCATGAAAATAAGTCAGACACTGCAAAATGTAACAACACGGCAAGGTCAACATCCCTAGCGCCCTGAAAAGTTATCTACAGCTCGTTAACTGGACACTCCAAACAAGGCTCGTACTGCTTCCTTCTGCTTCAGGAATATCCTAATGTATATTATATAATATATTCCTAATACTTGCTTCGGCCCGAGCCAAGTAGGCTACTTCTCTGAAGTTTCAGTTGTGTGTGAATTGCACACACAAACCCACTTTTTGTTATAAATAATAAAGTCGAGTGAAAAACATCTCACTGCTATATCATATGAAACTATTCTCCAATATATCTCTATAGCTTGGCCTAACTTCCAGCGGCTCCCATTGAACCAAATGAGCTGAAATTTGGCATCTGGGATCGTTTTTGAGGAAGAACGAAACTATAAAAATATGGGTATAAGGACAAAATAAAAGATATTGAAACCCTGCTAATTATTAACCAACACGCTATGCGTTTCAAATTTAAAGATTTAGTTTTAATAATTATTTTATTTTAGACTATACCAATAACAGTTTAATTTGCTGAACGGTTGTTTTTGAAATTGAGAATTATTTGGGCAACAGAATGGACCAAGATAGATTAAGAATGTTAGCCTTGCTTCGCATAGAAGCACCCGATAAAATAGAACTCCAGTATGTTATTGACCACTTCTCTGCTATCAAAGCTTTTAAAAAATCTTTTTGATTTATTTAAAAAAATAATAATTTTAGTTCGTTTTTGTGATGATAAAAAGTATTATATATTTTATATGAATAATTATTTTTTCTATGTTATAACTATATGAAATACAAATGGGGCCCCATTGTATGATATTGTGGTTACGTCACTGACTGACAATATTTATTTTTAACAGTCGTATTGGACAAACTCCATTTTTTGGATTGATTGGGCCGATACTAGGTGTAAATTAATAAACATATTAAAACAATGGTTAAAAATAACAATTTACACATTTATTATAAGAAATAACGCATGACGCAGGTTTCGGTGAAACTTCACCTTCTTCAGATGCTAATGGCAAACTAACTATGATTCTCTGTTATATCGAAAACAAGAAATGACAAATTATGTAGAAGGGGTAAATACAAAGATGGTTACAAATAATTATTAGAAAAGGAAAAACCAATTCTGAACTGCTAGTCAGGTAGTTCGGTAATTTTGAAAAGATTAAGAAGGGGGCTTGAAGTATGATCGATTTGGCTATTCAATAGGAGACCGGAATGCTTGTATTTATTTATCTGTAATGATTCTAAAAAATTAAGTTTAATTCCCTTACTTTCAGTATTTAATATTTTAAAATCAAAATTGAATGTGTGATTTTCTTGGATTAAATGGTTTGCATAATGTGAATCCGACTTCTGATTAACAAAGCTACGTTTGTGTTCTGAAATTCTAGTTTGAAAACTTCTGAAAGTTCTACCAATGTAAAACTTATCACAATCGCCACAATTAATTTTATAAACTCCTGATTTATTATCTTTATGAACTTTGGATTTATTATTTTTTATATGATTTCCTAAATTATTACCGGTACGATAAGCAATGTTAATGTTGTGCTTAGATAAGAGAGATTTAACTTTTTTACTTGAATTGCCGATGAAAGTGAGGCTGTTGTATTTGATATTATTTTTAGTAAGGGGGTACACCTGGTTAATCGCATTTTTGAAAAACTTTTTATCTATCATATTGTCTATAATATTGGGATCATAATTATTATTTACGGCAATTTGTTTAATTATATTTTTCTCGATGTTAAAATTGGCATTTGAAAGTAGAATATTTAATAAACGATGTACCATACTATTGAAAGCTGCCATTTTGTGTTGAAAAGGATGTAGGGAAGTACTATGTATGACACTATCAGTGTGCGATGGTTTGCGAAAAATTGAACAGAATTATTTTAGTTTCAATGATAAGATTTACAGCAGTACTGAAGGCTTAATTATGGCAAACCCGCTGAGCCCTTTGTTGGTATTCATGGATAATTTGGAACAGTCAATTCATAATCATCCTGTTAGTCGATAATTCGTTTATTGGTTTAGATATGTGGATGATATTATTTGTTGTTTCACTGGTACTCTTAGACAACTAAACTGCTTTCAAAAATTCATTAATACTTTACACCCTAATATAAAATTCACTCTAGAGATGGAAAAAGATAACTCGATTAACTATTAGGATTTGAAAATAACAAAAGTAGATAACAAACATAATTTTTCAATTTTTCGCAAACCATCGCACACTGGTAGCGTCATACATAGTACTTCCCTACATCCTTTCCAACACAAAATGGCAGCTTTCAATAGTATGGTACATCGTTTAGTAAATATTCCACTTTCAAATGCCAATTTTAACATCGAGAAAAATATAATTAAACAAATTGCCGCAAATAATAATTATGATCCCAATATTATAGATAATATGATAGATAAAAAGTTTTTCAAAAATGCGATTAACCAGGTGTACCCCCTTACTAAAAATAATATCAAATACAACAGCCTCACTTTCATCGGCAATTCAAGTAAAAAACTTAAATCTCTCTTATCTAAGCACAACATTAACATTGCTTATCGTACCGGTAATAATTTAGGAAATCATATAAAGAATAATAAATCCAAAGTTCATAAAGATAATAAATCAGGAGTTTATAAAATTAATTGTGGCGATTGTGATAAGTTTTACATTGGTAGAACTTTCAGAAATTTTCAAACTAGAATTTCAGAACACAAACGTAGCTTTGTTAATCAGAAGTCGGATTCACATTATGCAAACCATTTAATCCAAGAAAATCACACATTCAATTTCGATTTTAAAATATTAAATACTGAAAGTAAGGGAATTAAACTTAATTTTTTAGAATCATTACAGATAAATAAATACAAGCATTCCGGTCTCCTATTGAATAGCCAAATCGATCATACTTCGAGCCCTCTTCTTAATCTTTTCAAAATTACCGAACTACCTGACTAGCAGTTCAGAATTGGTTTTTCCTTTTCTAATAATTATTTGTAACCATCTTTGTATTTACCCCTTCTACATAATTTGTCATTTCTTGTTTTCGATATAACAGAGAATCATAGTTAGTTTGCCATTAGCATCTGAAGAAGGTGAAGTTCCACCGAAACGTGCGTCATGCGTTATTTCTTATAATAAATGTGTAAATTGTTATTTTCAACCAAACTCCATTTTATCTACCTATTATGTAACTATTTAGCAAATCAACTATGTTATAGATCATTGACGACTATAACTGTAAAATATCTATTAATTGATTCATTTTTCAGAATACAAACAATACGAGATGGACAGAACTCAGACCATCTTGGGTCATAGAATAAAGAATTCCCTCTTTTGTTGTCACAATCATACGGTTGATCTTAGAGAAATATTTGGAAAAATCGACCCCAGGAAGCTCAAAAGGACATCCAGCGCAAATTGGAGCAAACCACCGAGATTTACAATGCTACCAGATTTCTAGGAAGAATAATTGCATGTAAAGACAATTAATATATTATTTTATTCATTCTATCTTTTATATAATTATTTGTTTGCTTTGATGTATTCGTACTATTAATCGATATATAGAAAGAATATTATAAGAATTCATTGATGTGCATAACAGTATATTCTTAATTTTGCTAATGCAAATTTTGTCCTTGAAAAAATTTTAAATTTGTACGTAAGTTTTCTGTATTTATCAGTTTGTATTTCTTAACTAGTTGTATTTTATTTTTTGATATAATTATTGTAGATGTTGATTCTTGAAAGTATTACGTATTAAAAGATCTATTGAATTTGGAGTACACCTTATTAGCCCTTCAAAAACTGATTTAATCTAATTTCAATAAGTCTTTGCAACCATTATATAAAAAAAAACGGTGTCATGGGACACCAGGTAGGAACGAAGTTCCTTCGGATAATATAGAAGGGCCACAATTTGCGAAAACGAAACATGTGCGTGTCGGGGCGCTCGACAGAAGTCATAACTTATACCAAGTTGAAATAATTAATATTGAAATGTGGGGCTAAGAGCTCTTAGGAGATTGTAAATAAAAAAATTAAAAAAGCCAGGAGTAAGTTCTAGGATTCGAACCCAGAAATAAGGCACACCAAGGTTCAGTACTTAGACCACTCGGTCGTCAACGCATTGTAAAAATTAGACGTAAGAGTGTATATAACGAGAGGGTAACGTATCGCCACGCTATATAATTGAATATAAACCAACAATACTATCAGTGTAAATATTAGTGAGTATGTTACCTAAACACGATGAAGACATTAAATTGATGGAGCAAGTGTACTTCAAGAAAATAATTGATTATGAAAGGATAAAGCATGTTTTAATGGAGGGAAGTTGGGAACCAGTTTATAATGGTGAAGATTTAGACGTTAAGACTAATTATTTCATTGATAAACTTGTGGAATGTTTGCAGAATAATACCAGACTGAAGAATGGTAAATCACCAGGGATTGACGGAGTGAAGGCGGAATACCTGAAGGAGATTGCAGCATTTATTCTCAAACCATTAGTGCACATATATAACGAATGCATTGTGAAGGGAGAAGTTCCATCAGCTCTCAAGGTGGCATTGGTAACCCCTATTCATAAAAGTGGTGATAGAGCACTTTTAACAAATTATAGACCAATATCTGTCATATCTACGGTGGCAAAAATATTTGAAAAAATTTTGAAGAGTAGGATTGTTGGATTTCTGGAGAAGTTCAATATATTATCCAACAAACAGTATGGATTTCGGGGCGGAAGGTCAACAGTAGATGCTCTCACTCATCTTCTTGGTGAGGTATACAGGGCATTAAATTGTGGTATCCCTGCTATGTGTATATTTGTTGACTTTTCTAAAGCTTTTGACACCGTTTCTCATGATGGCCTGTTGGACTGCCTGGAGAAAATTGGTTTTAGAGGTAATTCCCTGAAGTTAATGAAAAATTATCTGTCAGATAGGCGGCAGTCGGTTGCTGTGAATGGGGTCAAGAGTACTACTAGAGTATTGAACTATGGTGTTCCACAAGGTACCGTCCTGGGTCCAATCCTTTTCTGTATTTATTTGAATGATATGTTTCGTTTGCATACTTGTGGTGAAGTGATTTCGTATGCCGATGATACTGCCATTTTCTACACCGACAACTCATGGTGTGCACTTAAGCAAAAATGCGAAAACGACTTTAAAAGGTTTTTGGATTACTTCAATTATAAGTTACTCACTTTCAACAGTGAAAAGACAGTTTGATACACTTTATATTCAGTATCAACAGAAGGTTGTAGATGTTAAGCAGAAATTAACGGTTAAATATCTTGGTATTACGCTTGATCCGCATTTGAGATGGAAATGTCATGTTGAGAGTTTGGTTGGAAAACTTAGATCGCTTCTACCTCTCTTCAGAATTTGTAAGGGATTCTGTAGTATGGATCACCTGAAGATTATATATCATGCACTCGTTGGATCAGTGATGGAGTATGCTATTCTGGTGTGGGGTGGTGTGGACGGTATTCACTTGAGAAAATTGGAGGTTGTTCAGAAGAGATTTCTAAAAATCATCTTTAATAAACCACTTATGTATTCATTCTGATGCATTGTTCCTGGAGGCAGGGATAATGGATCCTAGGCAGACATACTGTGCTAAGCTTCTTTTATCACAGTTTCATAACTACTCTAAATCTGAACTTATGTCACATGGATATGACACCAGAAGGGCTGATGCTCAATATAGGCTGCCTGCTGCACACAAGAGTGTCTTTCAGAAGTGTTTCGTATATCTGGCTCCAAGAATCTTCAACAGGCAACCTCGTGAGTTTCTTTCATGTTATTCAGGAGGAAGGTTCAAAATTGGATTAGCTCACAGTCACGATCAATCATAGCAGACTTAGTGGAACTTAAATCGTTCTAGAGAAGTTATTATACTTATGATGATGATAATTATCGGAAAGCAGTCTGAAGGCATTATGTTCACCGATTCGAAGAGAATTGTGTTTTATTAAACCATACACAAGGACTTGTCCTTTCATGGTCTATTCGATTGAATGTTTGTTATGAATTATGTTATATTACTGATGTCTGTTCTCACTATGTTTTCTATTAATATGTATTGACTACTAGTCTTGTACTCTGTTTTTGACATTCAATAAATTTATTATTATTATAATACGTAGTCATTATTTTATGGAACAAATTTGTAAAGCTTTATCTTTTCATTATGCCATTTCTGATTCCTATAATAGTAATCTGTTCTTTAATGCATATAACTTATTCAAAATTATTTCGATATTTCACATCTGACGTTTTCAAGTTGCTTGTACATGAATTAACACGTTCGCTGCTACTCAGATTCAGTGCGTAGGCTCCCAGTGATAAGTGTTTTCAAAAAAAAGTGCCAAAACGGCCATGACGTATAAATAAGTCATGCGCACTGAGCACTATAATGGGAGCATGTGCTCATGACTTATTTAGAAGTCATGTATGTGGAACTACAATGAACAGCTATAGTGATTATATTATTAGTTCCTTTCAAGATAAATTTTTTTGGAAATAAGAAAACGGAAAATTCTGGCGGTATTTAATTTATTTTTATGAAAATGACATTTTATTCGTTTTTATGACAATTTTCAAAACAATCGCCAATACAAAGGTAAGTTGTACCCACGCATACCAGACAATGGTATGCGTTCCTTCTTCCTTTTAGTTGATTCCAACACCAGGTGCCACGTCTCTAAATTGCTGCTTTACCCTTAGGTCCTTGTGGATTTTCGTTAGATTTTGCGCTTTTAGCGTTAGTTTGCTCTGTCTGTATAGTCCAATATCACAAACTAAACTGAATGTTGTTTTTTATTTTTCAAAAATACTTGTGACTACGCTCACGTAAAATACACTCGATTACAGCAGTGCTAACCTACGAATGAACGCTCGAAAGTATATGAGACCACATGACGCATTTATAAGTCACGCGCACATGGCAAGTATAGCGCATGACTTATTTATTAGTCATGAGCAGCGAATGTGTTAATGAGTACATATCAGGCCCGGATACTCCCGTGTTTCATTTTCCGTTCGTCGTGCGCATGTATTGCTGAGATAGCAGTTTTGTATGTTTTTCTCTATTTACGCGTTTATTTAATTAGTTACAAAAAAACTGTAGAGACAAAGTATGTTTTAAATGATCTGTCCTATTCCCTAAAGACATAAAAGTTTTGAAATTTGTGATACTTATCACTCAAAACTCTTATTTTTTACTGTGAAATTTCTCTTCGAAGTATTAAAACGCGATTTTCATTAAAACGGTGCAAGATAGAGTAAACTGGGAAAGGAACTAATTTGTAGAGCACAAAATTTCCTACATATCACGTATTCTAGATTTTATTAATATTCAATAATTAACAACTTACTTATTCTTTTTATTATTTTTTTGGGAATGAAACCACAATATGTTTTTGTATTTTTTATTTCAACGTTTCGTTAGCGTTCTAGTTACCGTTGTGAAGATGAATTAAATTTTTAAACAATTTTTGGACCCTATCAGACACAACGAAAAAGTTTGACAGACCAAACTGCCCGTAAAAAGAGCCCATGGCAAGACCAAAATTCTATTCATAAAAATCGTTATTGAATTGAAAATATATTTTTGTTATTTATAAGTAATGGGAACGTACAGAAGATATTAACAACTTAGATTACACATATCCAAGTGGCAACTGTCAAATCTCTGTTTTATTATTTCCTATATTTCAATTAAGTTAAAGTTTTCTTCCACTTCCTTTTACGATCAGTTTGGTCTGTCAAACTTTTTCGTTGTGTCTGATAGGGACCAAAAATTGTTTCAGTTTACTCTATCTTGCACCGTTTTAATGAAAATCGCGTTTTAATACTTCGAAGAGAAATTTCACAGTAAAAAATAAGAGTTTTGAGTGATAATTATCACAAATTTCAAAACTTTTATGTCTTTAGGGGATAGGACAGATCATTTAGAACATACTTTGTCTCTACAGTTTTTTTTGTAACTAATTAAATAAACGCGTAAATAGAGAAAAACATACGAAACTGCTATCTCAGCAATACAAATAAGGTCGTGAGTGACGTCACGCGTCTTATTAACGACCGCCCACTCATGCGCAACATCCTATCTTAGGTGTGTATATATCGTGAGTACATATGAGGGGTATAGTTTCAAAGTGTACATTCTCCATTTTTCCTAAATTCTCAGGAGGAGAAAAAAACGATGAATTCATTAACACATACAATTTAAGGTACTTTTTCTTTTGTATTGTATTTATGTCACATCTAAGAGTTATTGTACCAAGTTTTTGCTTAAAATTTTCAAAAACATCAAAGTTATTTTGAAAAAAAATTTGGAGATTGTACGTCATGAAAATAACAATTGGACTTTGTCCACTTTGAAATCAACAATTGGGATTTTTTCAATTCGGAAATACCGTAAGATCATTTTTCTTTAATTATTTTTATTTTTATTCATTATATAAAAATAAAATAAGATAAAATTCAGTCAGAAAAACTACAATGAAAAAACAGGGGGTAGCTGACAAAAAATTAAAAACAGTTAATTAAATAGAAAGATCCACGTCCTCTTCGACATTCTCACATAACAACGAAGTTTCATCATCGTCGGTTTCGTTTTCTGGAACTGTGTCCTGTTCTATGACGAATTTGTAAAAACTTAGACGTGGATCAGTTTTCCACTCATCTTTTCTTTTTTTTTTATCTCCTTCTCAATATGCCCAAAAACTCTGTCTGGCGGCATAAAGGAGTGTCCTCTAACTGGAAATACCACTTCAATTTTTTTAATTTTATCTTGTCTTGAAAGCCAGTAACAACACATAGATATGAGTGTGGTATTTTTGTTCTGGCCTGCGCATCCATCACACATGAGCCGGATAGTATGAGTATCGCCTCCAAAATCAGCCAACTGAAGAATGTGATAAATGCAGGAGGCAATCTCGTTCGAACCCTTCTTGTACTCGTTTTCGGTCCAACAGAAAGAAGTGACAGAAAATGAATTCAAGTTACTCTTGGAAGTGCCCTTTACAACGGTAAAATTGTAAATATAAATTTGCCTCGAATAATAGGTCTGTTGATCCGGTATCTTAGGTAATACTTGATTTTTCTGACAATCAAACGAAAAAATTTCCACTCCTTCCTTCCGTTCTCTTAATAGGCTAAAAAAATGCTTTAGATCTCAATGTATGTACCCTTTTCTGTACTATTAAGTTGGCTTTCATATCCTTATCAGGGCAAGTTTTTATTTCACGAATCGCACGCGGCTGACAAGAAGACGTGCGATCAGAATGGTTTTGGCGCGAATTATTATCGACAAGTCTGTACAGTATTTTGCACGCTTTGAAATAATTCGATTCTAACAACAAAGAACCCCATTGGAGGTTGTACACTTTGATTTTTAAAATTACATTGGAGATTGTACGGTTCGAAGCTTAAATGTCAATGGAGATTGTACGTTTTGAATCCAAGTCTAATTTTCTGCCTTCAAAACCCATTGGATGTTGCGTGTTTTGAAAACAAATTATGAATTATTTCGATGCAGGGTTACAAACTCTATGTAATACGACATCTATCTCATTTTTCATGAAACATGGAGATTTTACACTTTGAAACTATACCCCTCATATAATGCATTGGCGAATCAGACATTGACGTGGCGGAGTGGGATCAGAAAGAGAAGGGATGAGAGAACGGAAAGAAAGAGGGAAAAAGAGAAAGGTATACAATACTAGTGTTCTTTCGTACTGATACAACTGATTGAAGTGAAAGAGTGATTTTGCAATCAGATTACATTCATTCACTGAATGACCGAAAGAATGCGCTCATTTTCATCATATCTGTGTAAAAATTTAAAATTTCATATAAACTTCAAATTTTGAGGTTAATAATCTAACTGATAGAAGATATTCTGCATTCATAATAATCACTTACGACTTACGATCACTTTTAAGTTGTGGAGGGGGAACTGATTGAAAACGAAAGAAAGACTGCTTAAACTGATCTATCTGATTTTACTTACATAAATCACTTCGTTCATTTCGAAAGAACACTAGTAATATTCGCTTCTGTTAACTAAAAGCGTGACTCGTCAGTCACGCAAGAACATCATTAAAATATATTTAATAGAAAAATAAAATAAATAATTCACAAATCAATCTCTTTGATCCAAATAACTTGAGAATTTAGGTTCACAGAAGATTTTTCTTTATCAAAGTGTCTTTAAATAAATTAAATTGGCGAAAAAATTTCACATACAGGGAGACCTTGTAATTTGAATATTACATCGTTTATAATTTCCATATTGTTTTGATGAAAATTCAAATCAGTTAGTGGTTGAATTTTGTTTTATAATAGTGCTAAGGTAAGAACACAATAATTTAATATTTCCAATGAAAACTTGTTAGTATTTTCAAGTTTCAAAGGTATATTTTACATATTTGATTCCTATATGGGGCACAGCTTCATGTTATGTTCTGCGAAATTTACAGACTTCAAAATAGATATGTCAAAATTGAAATAATCAGATTATTTGAGCAGGTTATAGTTATTAACGTAACAAGGCCGATATGTAGCAAATAACGGATGAGGTTGGATATTGTAATCCGAGGCGCAGCCGAGGATTATAACTAACCGAATCCGTTATTTGCGTATCGGCCGTGTGTCATTAAAGACTTTTCGTAATCCCGTTGGAAGATGACATTTTGATTCCGAAGAAAAAACAAACCCCGTACCTCGTAATTCTGAAAAAAAATCCCAACGTCGTGCACTCTGTTGTCATGGAACTGTTTGGCAATTTTATAAACAACGTCAGTTTTTTGTGTTCGCAAGTTCGCTGTAACGACGACTATGGATGAAATTGAGGAACAAAATGAAATTCCTTTTGAAATATTGGAAGAATCATGTGCAGCGAGTGTTGATTTACTGCCGGCAATAACTCAACAGCGGTATAAAAAAGAATATGAAAATTTTGAAAATTGGCGTAATAGCAAGAATGTAAAGGTGGTTAATGAGGATGTTTTATTAGCCTATGCGAAGGAAAATCGAAGGTTTATTCTCCCAACTCGCTGTGGACGAAGATTTCAATGTTGAAACTTGCTTTGAGAGTTTATGACAACATTGACATTTCAAGGTTAGTTATTTTAAATCTTGCACCATATTAGAGTATTATCAACAGAAATGTATTTTCAGATTTGGAAAATTATTTTTATTCTTGAGACGAAAGTCTGATGGATACAACCCAAAGAAATCAAAAATTTTGTCACAGGGCACTCGTTTCGCAGATCCTCGGCTACCATGCTTGTAGAAAATGGTGGCGATCTACTATCGGTAAAAGAACTTGGAGGTTGGGACTCCTCTGCGGTGGCGGAGTCGTATATTGAAAATTCATTTTCGAAGAGAATGAAGATAACGAGACAACTTTTTCATAATAATGAGGCTTCACCGACAACAAGTTCAAAAACTGTTGCTATAGATGGTAAATCTCTAATCAATAAGATAGACATTTCAAATAATAGCAATTGTCAAATTACTTTTCAAATAAATAAATAGTTAGTTTTATTATAATTGTTATTGTAACCAGAATGATGTTTTGAAATAAATATTTGAACAAGTGATTTCTTAACGGCCGCCGGCCGTTAACACTGACTTTTCAATTGTCATCTGAATACCGTTAAATCAAAATAACAGTATGGGACAACGAAAAACTAATTTATAGCATTAAAAAGAAATTGTTGAGAAACTATAAAACCAGAAAAAGAGGTTATCTGAGAAACTACTACGCTAGAACAACCGAAGCTCAACATTCGCCCATATACAGCAGCACATATAACCCTTTTCCTGAGCATCTAGTAAATGTAAACAGAATACAAATATTGTGCCATAATCTCAAATTGTATGTAAAAGAATAGTCCAGACAATACTCGAGCCTCAAGGAAATGTTATTTTTTAGTTTTTTTTTCTCCATTGTGGTTTGCATTACTTTTGTTATTAATTATTTGTTAGAATGATATGGATTAACACTGTGTAGGACCTGGTTCCAGTTTATTTTGCAAACTGTTTTGGGGTCAGAAATAAAGTTTTCATTTATTATTTATTATTATTATATTTCAACACTTGTGGTTTTCCTACTACATCTTGATATATTTTCGCCCATATAATTTTCTTCAAATTGAAAAGTATTCTGTTTTTATTTCTGTAAACTACATCTTTCACCATTTTCTAATAAGTAAGGTGAAATGGAGTAAATGCAAACTAGTTTCAATTGTTCCAGTTAAATCCAATTTCAATTATCAGATAAGTTTCAAGTCTTTCAAATTTAACGTCCGCTTTTACCCTACTCTACATATACCTTATACTTTTTGCAGACAATTTTCAGTGACTATTATCTGGGGGTGGTGCCATACAGTTACCAGTTGGGTATCTCTTCTCAAAATTTTCTATAAGTTCTGTATCAACAAGTCTAATCCCATCAACTTGGTTTCCCAGGGTTATCCAGTTGGGTTGAATGTTATGAGGTCGGCCAAAAAGTTCTATTTTTCTGGTGCCTGGAGATAGTCGTTCAATCATGCCTATTAAATAAAAAAACCTGTAAGCCTGTAGAACAGTTTAATACAAACTATCCAACTCCTAAAAATAGTGATAGGTAGCGCTTTTATTTTAAAATGTGTGAATGTGCTCGATTTTTACTTATTTTCAGCAGTAAAAGGCAGTTAAGTGGTAAAATATTACTTTATTGCAAAGGTTTTAACGTTTTGTTACAAGATTTGGTGATATTGTTTAATACCAAATTCACTCCTGCAATCTGCTCTAAGTACATTTTGCGGGTATAACTATCTTTTTTATCTTAATATAGTCTGTCCAGCGACCGTTGGCGTGTACGTCACCAATTGTATATGACGTCGATCGTGAACACTGTTGCCAGACGTAATGAAAAATCTTAAATCTAAATAGCTAACCCAATTTTCAACAAAATGAGATATCTTGCATGATGGACATGGCGGGGATTTGGAGCGGTAAATTCAAATTGACCATTATTCTCTACCAGAAGTGTCTATCTATATGCAATTTATATTCATCGATCGATAAATCAAACTTAATTACAAAATCTTCTAGGTTACTCGGCGACTGTCAAACGTGAAAGTTGGTCGAGAGGGTCCGACAACATTGCAAATTTTTCAATTAAATGACAACTTAACAAACATTCAACTTATTTTCACTACTCGGAATGTTAGTTTTTCTTGAGAGGTACATATGATTTAATGTTAAGAACAGAATATTTGTCGAAATGGATGATCGGGTCACTATCACCATATAACTACTTTTTCAGAAAATTACTTACGACAGATATGAATTTTGACCATTTCAAATTTTATTTATTTGGGTAGGCAGCCTTGCGTCGTTATTTGCGCATGACTGTGACGTACACGCCAACTTAGACTGGACAGACATTAAATATTTACAAAATCAAGAACATCATAAACGGAATAATGTATTCAATGTAGAATGTGGCTCACCATAAATTTCGTCCGGTTTGTGACTCGTAGCTCTAACCTCCGCTACTATAACATCAGAATCTAGCCCCCGGTTCAAATTCTGAGGGTTCCCCTTCATCCCGACCAAACAGTGCTCCTTTCCGTGGTTCAACCAATGGCCCGTCCTACCGGTTCTGATTATCCTCTGCAGCTGGTTCGTCTTCACCCATATGATTTCGTCGACTCTCTCATAACCCCACAATTTGAGGCACTCTCGGCCCAATTCCATAGCCCTGCCAGTTACCCATAAGAAGATCAGGCCCTCGTCTTGTAGTTGAGGAATTCCAAGTTGTCTCATTTCATCGTCGGACATCGTACCATAGGGGAGTTCCATATGAATGTCCCATGGAGGATCTGCCATTATAACTGCAAATTTGCCTGAAAGATTGAACAAGAAAATATTTCCTTTATTAGTTATGCTGAGTGAGAACTTACATGAAAAGATGCACCAATTAATAGCTTTTGATTTACTCTTTGTTTTATTTATTCATTTATAGAATGACAGGTATGATTAAATTACCATTATCAAATGTTAATTTAACATAATTTAAAAAAAAAAAAAAAACCATTTATTGCCCAAACAGGTACAAGACCCACTTACAGGACAGCGTTTCATAATGTATACATGTAACTGTGAACAAGAACTAAAATCTAAGAACTAAAAAACCAAATACAGTGTTTTAATGTTTTAACGGGTCATTCAGTAATCACAGAAAAAAACAACAAATGTAAAGAAACGCAATAACATATTCAAGAATGAAATGCATGTACGAAGAGAGAGGAATATTTTTATTTCACATTAGCTTCATTAATCTCTGAGAGTTATGATAATATTTTTTATCTCTTTTTTAAACACTCCAATGGATGTTGAAAATAGATCAATTTTTTCGCATATCTGATTGAACTTTTTGCACATCGAATAAATTGGAGATTTCGATAGTATATTCGTTCTTGGAGTAGGTAAATAGAAACAAAGTGAACCTCTGCTGTTCAAACGAGGTATATTAAAGCTAAGCTGAGACAATAACTCTGGACAATCAGTCAAATAGTTTGTGAGCTTATAGACAAATATGCAAGAGTGGTAAATTCTACGGTCCTCCAAAGATAACAGGGAAAATCTTTTTAATAATAAATTATTATTTAAACCTTGTTCGGGATAAATTCCATCAATTCTATACGCAATATATTTCAAGAATCTTCGTTGAATTGATTCGAGCAGATGAATGTGCTTAAGGTAAATAGGCGACCAAATCAGCGAGCCATATTCTAAGCGTGTTCTCACATATGAGTTGAAGAGAGCAATAAGACTATCTACGTTTTTGAAGTCCTTGCAGTTTCTAAAAAATAATTGAAGCTTTATATTGAAAATTTTAAATCCAACTTAATTAGTGTTCCATTTAAGTTTAGTCGAAATCCATAATTAATTTTAGAGTAATTAGGTTAGAAAATTGTAATCCTAAAAGGAGATACTGAAAGTATGATGTGTCCATGAATATGAATCCTAATTCGACTTAATATTTCTGTGAAATAAATATTTTACTTGAAGCATTTGAGTAGAAATAATATATTGGATATTACTTTTTACTTAAAAACATTATGGTATAATTGTTTAATTCAATGCAGACAGGCTCCTCTCACAACCAATCTGGTACAAAAGTTCAGACGATGGTATATTGTTATCTCCCAGCTTGAACAATTATAATGAAAATTGAAGTAATGAAATGAAATTGAATTCTAGTTCTTCATATGATCAAGTTATCACCTAGAAATTCAGTGATTAGACACTTTTAGGGTTAATTTTTAAGTGTAACTTTTCCAATACTAATATTTTTATTAAAGAATGAAACTTACCTAATACTGTCATATCCAGAAACCTGAGATCACACTGCACCCACTGAGGTGGATAAAGAGTAGTTGAACTTTCAACTCTAATCTCAGGTACGTTTGGTCTAGCTTGACTAGAATTATCATTCTGACTTGATCTGTCTACCTCATAATGAACATACTTGCAAGTATCCATATGAAAGCAGGTATTCAAAAACGAACAATCACCTAGAGCTTCATCAGTGTGCTTCTGAATTATTTTCTTAAAATGTAGTTTTTTGCAATCATTCACACCATTCCTTTCACAGTCTCCTTTTGTTCCATACTGACAAAACTCCATAAGTTGTTTACCACCTTGTGAGCGGAAACGTTCAGCTAATGATCTCTCTTTAGCGGTCGGTTTGCTCAATAATTCTAGTATTTCTTCTCCTATTTTTTTACTTTCTCTCTCCTTTGTTGATGACATAGATAAAAGAGACTGAAAACCCATTATAACTGATAAATAATAAGAATTAAAATGTGAAGAAATAGTTTATATCAGACTTAATAAGATGATCAGAAGAGACAAACTTTGAGAGATTTCAACTCTGCCAAATTATTCATGATTAACTGAGACAAGGAACTTTTCTTTCTAAGATACTTAATGCTAATTTGGATTCCGTTGTTGATCTATATTCAAAGAAGTAACAATAACATCTTCCTTCACATGACAATTCAGTAAAAACCTATAGATAAGGCTGCTATGGTGGTTGTTCTCTCTTTTTTGTCATTAGTTCAATTATGAAGTGTATTACTATTTAATTTGAAGTTATATCTTTAACTTTTTCCACTTTTAAGATTTTTATCTTGAGAGTTTTTGTGAATTGACAAATACTGGTTTATATTGAAATTTGTGATAAAACACATGTATATACACATATGTGAAACAAAATTAGAGGATTTTATTACTAAATCTTGAAATGCTACATAACTAGACATCATTTCAGTTTGGAAAACTTTATTTATCATCAGTTATTATTACAATATTTTTAACGTAAAATAGTGTTTCTTACCATAATATCTGCTTTTGGCTCCTTTTTTTCCTTCTTTTTCTTTTCATCATCATCGTTATTTTTATAATCTGGAGAATATTCCCTTTTCCTTTTCTGTCCTTGTTCAGATTCCAAAATATTGACATCTTCATGAAATTCTGCTATCATAGCATTAACTTTACTGACTTCAACAAATGTAACAATTAAATTAAATTTTCCATCTTTAGCATCTTTCACAGTTATTAACTTTTGAGTGGCAAATTTTTCCAACAAATTTGACACTTGCTTGCATCTATTACTTTCATCTGAATGATTTTTGAGTTTGATAGATAATTCTTCTGAGGATATGGGTAGCTGAAGCGTTACTTCACTCAAGAGTTTTAATAATTCTTTCTCAAGGCCTGGATTAACCTTTACTTTAATCAAATCGTCATCTTCTAAGGGTTCTTGTTTCAATTTAGTGTCTTCCTTGAAATTTGAGATAGGAGTACCACTGATACCTTCTGATAGGCTCACAGGAGAAGCAGATGAATTACCTAAGCTAGTTCCAAGGATGTCCTGTCTTTCCTTTTTTCTTTTTTCCAAGCGTTCTCGTAGACTATTTCTTTTGCTTTTAATTGCCTGAATTTCTTCCCATGCATCAGACATCCTGAGTATAAATTGAAAATTTAATAAATTGGATGCTTCAAATTACTAGGTATCTTAAAATTTGGCCCACACGTTTTGTCGTCATCTTTTCAGGTATTTGTTGTTTTTTGTTTGTATAATTAGGTATGGTATAATAGGAAATACTACGCCGATCTATTATAAAAGTAAACAAGGTGAAAATGTTTAAAAACACAAACAAAGAATCATAAATCAAGAATAGCCAGGAAAACACTTATAACACCATAAACAATAAACAAAAACAATCAGTAACAGTATCAAAAGATGTGGGTAATCTCACGAAAAAGTTTATAAAATGACCGTCCGATTAGAGTAATCATTGACTATTTAGCTGTGAGTTACATTTGCTGTAACTAACAATTTCAAATTGACAGGATCGCCCGAGCTTAAATTTAAATCATTCATTTGTTAATTTGTAATGGCAAAGCAAAAACATGTACGACAAAGTTAAATATTTTATTCGAGGGAGACGTGCTACTTGTGTTATGGGGAGAAACTCCTTCACCCAGAACATGGGCAATGACTGACCGAGAATTTGCTCTTTGTAAAGATGTTACTGTGTATGCTACGAGGAAAGCTATGAGAAATTCTTGGTCACGGAGTTTAAACCCCATTAGTGAACTAGAATTAATTTTAATTTAAACATGCGTTTATAAATTTGAAAAAAAATTAATATTGTGTAATAACGCTGAAGTATGATAACTTAAAATATCTGATATAAGAAGTAGAAGTTCATCATATCTCTAGCAGATACTTCTCTATACGTCAATGTCAGCATTGCAGTAATCAAATCGGGTAGTTATATTCAGTACTTCAAAGATTTGAATTATCAATACTTGGCGAATAAAATTGATGATTTGCATTAACCAGGCTATACTTTAGAAACTTGATTGTTAACAATATATCATACATCCTATTCTCAACATACCTTAAAACAGGCATATCCTTTAAAATAAAGTTTTATTTATCTTTTACTAGATCAAGATAAAGCAGAAAAAACTTCAAAATGTTATTTTAACAATTGATATCTGGATAATTTTTATAATTTTTCGAAGATCAAACTACTTTCCAAATGTTATATATTATGTTCCTTAATATTTAAACGATTTTCTACCTTAATGAAACATGCGCAAATTTCAAAGATACGCGTTTTGCTCACCTTATTAACAATCAGCTGTTCAATTTGACAGTTCGTAAAGAGATATAAAATGGCGACTCAGTAGAAATCAAACAAAGAATTTTTTGATAAAAGGAAGTGATTTAAAAGTGAAAAATTTGTTGTGACAATTTCAACTTTAGGTGGTTTTTCGAAGTGGATAATTGATTTTCCATCATGTTGACGTTGGAAGTTACTCCTGAACGTGCGTTAGGGTGCGAGCAGTGGGAGTTTATTATAGGTGAGAGTGAATAATTATATTGGATAAAATTCGTTTTTCTGCGTCTCTAATTTTTGGATTTGTTTTTGTTTATTTCATAATAAATGCGTAGCTAAATAAATACCTTTCGGACAAACCAGTATACTGACGTATTATTATGTACACATGAATATTTCATTATTATTATACAACATTTAAAAATATGAACAATCTTTTGTTTTTTTAGGAGTCATACAAAAAAAACAGTATGATCAATTTTTCAAAATCCTTTGTGGCAAAGAAATGAAAAAAAAGTTCTCTATTTGTGCTGAGGGAACTCAATTGTTTTTATTGATTTAATCTAATTTTTCCAATTTGAAATTATAAATTGATTGTACGATTTTTAATTTGAATTGACATTTTAGATTTATCAAATACAAATAATTTACAAAGTTGATAGTAAAATAATACTGATAAATTTCAAGTTCATTTTATTTATATATTTTATTAATTTTTCATTCATTTATTTACTTTGAAAGATACAAGAATTAACATTGCAAAAAAAATTAATAAAGGTTTTATTTATTCTTGATGATTTTCTCATCCGAAACGCACATTTTTAATAATTAAATTTTATAATTTTATGTTCAAAATTGTATTCAATTAAAAAAATAATAATTTTCCTACTTTCCTAGAAGTATTAACTGCTAAGTATTCATCATTATCTCAGGAAAAACAAGTTCCTCAATAATAATATTAAATTAACAACAGATTTTTGTGACAATTACATCGTCATATTTTAAGAAAGATGATTTATACTTTCATTTAAAACGCAGATTGATTACACAGACTGAGTTATAGATCATATTCTTCTTTTAAATATTAAGTTAAGGTCCTACCATTTCTAGAACAATATCTACAGCTTGACCTTCATGGTAAACTCAGTGCTTTCTAGTTGCACTAAAGATGAACGCCATCGTGGTCGCACGTAGTCAATCTACAACGTTTGGCACAGGGGCAAAAATCTGTACTGAGGATAAAACAAATTAACATGGCTGTTCATTAAAATTAATAGAAATTGTATAGATTCTGTATTGTATATTAATGTATACATACAGAGTGAGTTGGACCAATGACTATCATCATTATACCTCTTTCTATCAATTTAACGCTACTAATATATATATATATATATATATATATATATATATATATATATATATATATATATATATATATATATATATAATATTATCTGTGATATGAGTGTAATTTGAAAATATAAGACTAGGATTAATTGAAATTCTTCGAAAACTACATATATCCACTTGCTTATTTATTTTAATTGTATATGAATGAACAATACATGCTGGAGCAAGGAGGTCCAACTTGAAAAGCATCAAGGGGACCTCAACTAAAACCTTTATTATGATTACGGACCAGATAGTAATAAATTATTATTTTTAAGTAACAATGAAAAACGTAATGTAAGTTCATAATTATAAAAAAGAGTATTATTTTTTTAAGCTGTTATATGGAAAAAATAAAAATTGAATGTGTTTAGGAACTGAGACAAAAATTACTAATGTAATTAATACTAAGTTAATAATGAAAAGAACTATTAAAAAAAAACAGATTCATGTAGAGGAATTTTCAGGCACAATAACAATTTAATACAAACAGTTATATATTTGAGAGCAGTAACTATTTTCAATAAACTACCAAAACATATTAAATTAACAAGAATTACTTCTTTATTCACTCCAATTTATTTATCTTTCACAGGAATGCATTTTTCTCAAGTAGTGGCTATTATCCAATCCCAAGTTGGCATTATCAAAGGTGTTCAGGTCCTATATAATGATACTGTAAGTAAAACTTCAATTCAATGTCGTGTATAATTTCTATGTCTTTATCACTTTCAGAAACCGTTAGATGTAGACATGGTAATAAATCTACCACAAGACGGAATCAGATTATTCTTCGATCCTGTATCCCAAAGATTAAAAATTATTGAAATTTATTCAATGAAGTCTGTTAAATTGAAATATTGGTAAATATCATTTGATTTTGTTATTGTAGGATGTTTTTTTAAAATTTTATTGTAAGAAAGGTGGTCAGATATTGTTTTTTATATTTTCATGAGAAACAAAAAAAAAGACGGCGTCGTGGGGCACCCAGTTGGATCGAAGTTCCTTTTAAACAGGTTACAAATTCAATGCAGGTGATTTATTAAGGTCTACTTGGTCATTAACAGAATTTCCAGAATAAATAACTGTTGATCTCTGCTGTTTTTTCATAGAATTAGTTTTGAACCTTTAATAAAGAAGTGCAGTATTTCAAATTCGGGATTGCATGACTGATATTCTAATAAATGGTTGACTTAATTCCAATGATTTTCATGTCTGTCAATTCTTATATTGTTCTTTGAGCAACTGTACTTTTGGAAAACATCTCCGATTTTTACACGTATGAGCTGCAAAAAAGAATAAAGTTTTTCGGAAATTTCGAATTTTCAAATATATATAATACATATCTGCTTAATTTCTGATATAAATTAAAATAACAACCTACAAATTATCACTTGAATTATGCCTTGATTATTTGACCAGGCTCGTGCAGCAAAATGTGTATCATATAGTGGGAAATTTCTCAATATGTATATAAATATCCCCCTTTTCAGTTCGAATTTCTTCAATTCCCCTGAGGTATTGCCTTCAATTGAACAAATTGAGCATTCCTTTGGTGCGACTCATCCAGGAGTGTACGATGCCGAAAAACAGCTATTTATGCTCAATTTCAGAGGCTTATCTTTCTACTTCCCAGTAGAATCTAAATTTAAGGCTGGAAACTCACACAATCTAGGTAAATCGAAATTTGACGTTGATTTTGAAATATCTCAATATTCTAATTTTGATAATATTACCTAATGAAACAGTGAATCTATAAATTTTCAATCATTGCAAGTTTATATTATATTTTTGATTCAATCAAAATTGAATGACATTTTTGTTTTATTATACAAAAGTTTCAGGCCTTTCTACAACTGAATAAGCTGGTTTTTAAAATGATTTGAAAATTAAAACATTTGAGGAATAACCAATAACAAGTTTATTGTTTTTAATTCAGATTTTTCTATAAAACAAAGTTGAAATTTAAAAAATTTATTTTTGATCAGTAATTCATCAAATAAAATAATTCTTCAAGCAAATCTTGTGTCGCTGAATAAAAAAAAAATATTGCAAAAAAAATATATTATTTATATAAATCAAATGGATGATAGAAAATTTGTACTAGAGAATTACACAAATTCACTTAATTATTACCATAACTGAAATAATTTCTTTTTTCAATTACCAATTATGGAATCATTCATTTTCAGTCGAATTTGTAATGATATTCTAAATTCTAAAAGATAAAGACTGTACATGATTTCAAAATCAGAATTTTAAAATTTTTTAAATTTAATTGTAAACAAAGTTTTTTAGTCTTTGGTTTATTTTCAGGAGCACTTCAGTTCCCTCCGGGAAGTTCTCCTTTGGTATCTCGCATGGCAATATATTATGGTTCAAGTGTTGACCAGACAATGGCCCCTGAACTGCCATTGTCTTGCTATCATGGCCAACTGTATCTAGAAAAAGCGGAAATTATCAGAGGGAAGCATCACACTAAGGGCATAAAACTGAACCTGCTGGCAGGTGAGAATCAATTAATGTAAATTTGTGATCTTCATCCAGATATATTATGAAAGAGGTCCTCATCCTTTTATAGTTGTAATTTTTCACTATTAACATTTTTTGTAACTTATTAAAAATATTAAATACTATGCTTTTATACAGTCACAATATTTCACTTAATTATCATTCCTTCAATAAGCTAATGAATTGATATATTTGATTTTAAAAATAAAGTTATACAAGCAGTTTTTTCTTAATTAATTTCAAAAAAATATCACTTTACACTGTATAAAATATACATCACGAGATATCAAATGGAGCAATTATATAACTGCAGGAACCAATAATCGTAGAGTGGATGCTGCAAAACTTCAGTTCGAAAAACAAATACTGCTGGGACACTCCACTCAAGACGTTGCTTCTGCACTGGGTTCTCCCTCGAAAGTTTTTTACAAAAGCGAGGATAAAATGAAGATACATACACCGAACAAGCATCGCAGCGACAACACACAGCAGAGCGACTACTTCTTCAATTATTTTACCTTGGGATTGGTGAGTCGACCTTCAACATTGCAAATTTTGAAAAAGAATTTCAACTTCACATTCAATTCAACTCATTTTCGTTACTGGGAATGTTAATTTTTCTTGAGGTATTCATACGATTTGATACGTTATGGACAGAATATTTGTCGAAATGAATGATCCGGTCACCATATAACTACTCTTTCAGAAAATTACTTACTACAAATATGAATTTTAACAATTTCGAATTTTATTTATATGGGTAGGTAGCATTGCGTCGTTATTTGCGCATGTCTGTGACGTGAACGCCAAGTCTCGCTGGACAGATTATATAAAAAACCTTTATAATAAACTACATACCTGAAATTTTTGCTAATCTTCAGAGCCTCGGCATATTGAGTTAGAGGTTTTAAATTTTGGTGTGTACATTGTTATGATAGGAAACGATAAGTTAGGGATTTTACTTTTATGATAGGGATTTATTGCTTATATAAATGACATACCAAATATGTTAAAAGAATCTTTTGTAAGGGTACATACACAATGAAGCCGAGATGTACGATGGTAGCCGGGATGGTAGCTCACTCGCTTACTAGATGAGAACCTGGCAGAATGAGAGGGGGCACACGTTGACGCTCTGCGCCTTTTTGATTCAATTGCTTGTTGTCATTCAATATTATGGAAGGACTTGATGAAACGTTGTTGCTGAAAAGGACTAATAAGTGGATTGTGTTATTTAATGATGACCGTGACTTTAATGTTCAATCTGTGAATATTCAAAGGGAAGATTATGGCGAGTTTCATCATTTGTACAAGAAGTTGAGAAACCATCCTGATAGTTTTTTTGAACATCTACGTATGTACAGGCTGTCCCATTTTCGATGTCCTTACGGGGTAACTCCCTTATTTTTATAGATAGAGATTTGCGGTTTTCGCGAACTTTGGCTACTTTTTTGTTAATCTCACGATGCCGTAAACAAAGTTTTCATAGCTTGCTTCGTTTTTGAGATACAGGGCGAATTTGAAAATATTGCATTTTGGTCCCCCTCCTGTATCACAGCTGTCTTTCAACTTATAGAAAAAGTAAAAACTGTTTTTTATACACTTTTTTACCTAGAATCCAGTGGCGTAGTCAGATTTTTGGAATGGACTGTCATTGTTTAGATATAACCCAAAGTTATAATTTTTTAAATGGAACACACTGTATATTTTTCCATATTCAAAACATAAATGTTTTGCGCTTTTCAAAAATATATAATACTTATATGAAATTTTAAGTATTAGCCCTGTATTTAGATAATTTTCTTTTTTTTTATGTCAAGTCAAGACAAATATCACTTTGATAGATCGTTCGGCGCAGTAAACAAATATATCACTTCCATTTATATAAGTAAGAATGAAAAGTAGTAATTAAAAAAATATTATTTAATATAAGTTACTAAACAGAGATATATTTAATGATTATAACAAAAATTGAAACTTGTATGTAACACTGCTACAAAACAAAGTTCTATTATTTTTCTGTTGAAAATGTTTTGTAAATATTCTTCAAATTACTTCGAAAACTTCTCTCGTGGCATTCATGAGAGCATCTCGATTTTCGTGCCGCGTGTGGTTTATTTTATTTTTTATGTAGCCCCATATAAAGAAATTTTCGGCATTTTCTTTTCTATAACTTTCTGGCCTAGGCTTTTCAAAAGATCCGAAAAAGGAAACTTAAAATTTCTATCTTATTATCTAACTGACACCCAGTAACTGAGTAATAGTAAATAACTTTCAAAATAGATGTCCATTGCTTGATTTGGATTTAAACCAACTTGGTAATATATCCCAACCATATCTAATTTTTCGTAGTTTTGATATACTGGATTATCATTCGCCATTGTAAGAAAAATTTGTACAATTTGACAGGAACTATAAATATTCTGCACTTGCTTTTTTTTCATAGCCACCTACTAATTAGGTCCAGAGCGTATATAGTTGATAAATAGTGTTTCATTAGTTAAAATTTATTGTTTTGTCAAATTGTTTGATAACGTATATTAAACAATATTTTTTAATGAAAACTTTTCATTCTTACTTATATAAATGGAAGTTATATATTTGTTTACTGCGTCGAACGATCTATCAAAGTGATATTTGTCTTGACTTGACATAAAAAAAAAAGAAAATTATCTAAATACAGGGCTAATACTTAAAATTTTATATAAGTATTATATATTTTTGAAGAGCGCAAAACATTTATGTTTTGAATATGGAAAAATATACAGAGTGTTCCATTAAAAAAATTATAACATTGGGTTATATCTAAACAATGACAGCTCATTCCAAAAATCTGACTACGCCACTGGATTCTACGTGAAAAAGTGTATATAAAACAGTTTTTACTTTTTCTATAAGTTAAAAGACAACTGTGATTCAGGAGGGGGACCAAAATGCAATATTTTCAACTTCGTCCTGTATCTCAAAAACGAAGCAAGCTATGAAAATTTTGTTTACGGTATCGTGAGATTCACAAAAAAGTAGCCAACGTTCGCGAAAACCGCAAATCTCTATCTTTAAAAATAAGGGAGTTACCCCGTAAGGACATCGAAAATGGGACAGCCTGTACAAGGACACCTTTGATTATATCAAGGATTTAGTATCCTCCAAACCAGAGAAGAATTGGTGTAATTTTCACACCAATCCCATTACACAGAAAGAACGACTTGTTCTAACGTTGCGTTACCTAGCTGTGAGCTATTTAAACAATCGGGGTAGCAATTATATTTCTATCCATCCAGGATCTCTGCGCCTATCGAGGTAACCATCTAGGCTCCACTGTGCATGGGTACGTTGCCAACTGTGGAAGTTTTGTTACATCGCAGTAAGCGAGTAAGCTACCATCCCGGCTACCAGCGTACATCTCGGCTCCACTGTGTATGTACCCTAAGTCTATTTGCTGATGACACCCTTATATCTGTTGCTGGTGATGATTTTGAAAAAGCTGTTAATATTTTAAATAATGAATTAAGTATTCTGTATGATTGGTTGTTTATGAATAAACAAAAAATGGAATGAATATAAAACTAAACTTATGGTGTTAAGAACTAGATCAATGTGTAGAAATTTTGGGTCTGGTAGGTACACTATTAAGATAAATAATGTTGCCGTGGGACAAGATCTTTAAAAGACAAATCTGGTTCTTGTGTATAAGATGATGCATCAACTAACTCCAACATATCTTAGCGACTTATTAGTTACTCGTTTTAGTATGCATTCTCGGGTATTAAGAACAGAAAATAATTTTGATATATATTTTACAAGAAAATCTTTCCTAATGGGATCTTTACTTTTTAATGGAGTAAGCATGTTCAATGATCTGCCAAAAGAAATAAAAGAGTCAAAAAGTTTGTATGTGTTCAATAAAACTATATTAATATATATATATATATATATATATATATATATATATATATATATATATATATATATATATATATATATATATGTATGTGTAAGAACAATATTGTAAATCGTATAACAATGGCTAAATAAAGTTTTCATTCATTCATTCAACTTGATTCCTTAGATATCGTCATTTATTTTTATGTAGAAATTTCATGCTATTTCGTGGTTAAGAATTTTGATGTGAAAAACAACCGAAATTAGAGGACAATACGATCTTAACCCATTATAACCCAAGATATTATTTCGAGCGGAATCAATTTCCTTTGTTGTTCTGGAAAAATATTCGTTGTTTGGAACATAAAAGTAATTGTAACCTATGTTCGAAAATTCATGGGTTAGCTGCGAGACCCATGTACTCAGATGAGTACAATGGGAGCATACGTTGTCAAAAAAATTAAAAAATTTTAATTCAACTACAAACTTTATTAGAACCAAACTCATATTTTTTAAAAGTAAACGACAGAAAATTATGAAAGAATTACTTGAAACAAGTTATAATATTACAAAAACAAAAAATGGTAAATGGCAAAACAATCTCTTTCAACACATGTATGTCGACTTCATTTCTGGTCTTTGTTGAAGCAACTTCTTGTTGATATTTCTCCCAACCATAAAAAATTCTGATTGGAATTTCGGGAAACTACACAGTTCTTATGAAAACTAGAAAAGAAACGCACTGACTTCTATGGAATAATAGGTTTTTTTTTTTTATTTTTTATCTCGAGGGACCTACAGTTTAACGCCGGTTCCGAACGGCCAATGGGCTTGTAAACGAAGTACATTACCCAACAATTCATTTTTATAAAGAGAACCACTAAATTCCAGACATACACAACACCCAAGAGCAAGGTGGGACTCGAACCCACATCCTTGGCTTACAAGCGGTATACCTTACCGCTGGTCTACCGAGGCCTCCTGGAATAATAGGTAGTATTGAAATATAAAAGTAACGCATCAGCCCATTGTACTCAAATGAGTACAGTAAGAAATTTCTACTTACCATATGTTTCAAAAAGAATTATGTATTCAAACAACACTAAAAATAGCTCAATCATACTTATAACATGCTGAAAACAAAAGATCCGTACACAAAAATATTATTTTCGGTCGATTATTCACTACCATGTAAGGAATGAACAACATAACCAACGTAACGGCTGAAAAAATAGCGTGAAATAATTACAGGATCTGAATTCTTCTGTAATATATAGGTGCTGGCTATGGAAAAATATTGTAACATCAAAATTTAATAGTACAGTTGATCCAACTGTTACTAGATTGAGTAAAAAAAATATTTTGTTGGCTGTACTCTAATGAGTACAATGGGATATAATGGGTTAATGATGGAGCTCTGCTGCTCACACGTGACTTTTGTATACTGTTATTTATATTGGAACGAAGTTTCTTACGGCAGGCTTGGAGGAGATAGGGATTTTGCTGCGCGATCAAACTGAAAAATATGCGAGACTAAAATAGTGACGAAAGTCACGCTCTTAGTTAACACGAGCGAATATTGTATACCTTTCTCTTTCTCCCTTTTTCATTCCGTTCTCTCATCCCTTCTCTTTCTGATCCCACTCCGCCGCGTCAATCGCCAATACATTATATGTACTCATTAATTCATGTACAAGCAACTCGAAAACGACAGATGTGAAACATCGAAATAATTTTGTACAAGTTATATGCATGAAAGAACAGATTACTATAGAAATCAGATATGGCATAATGAAAAGATAAAGCTTTACAAATTTGTTCCATAAAATAATGACTACGTATTGTAGGTTTATATTCAATTATATAGCGTGGCGATACTTTATCCTTTCGTTATATACACTCTTGCGTCTAATTTTTACATTGCGTTGACGACCGAGTGGTCTAAGTACTGAGCCCTGGTGTGCCGTATTTCTGGGTTCGATTCTCAGAGGTTACTTACTACTGCCTTTATAAATTTTTTTATTTACAATCTCGTAAGCGCCCTGTAAACGATCAAATTTGTTTGACAAACTTGTTTGACAAACTTCACGTGTTCTTCAAGCAATGGCATAAACGATCAAACCAAAAATCAAACAAATTTGTCAAATTCTTCCTTAGTTACGGTTTTCTCGTTGACGTGACGTGACCATAGAGATATTACAGATAGAGGCGACAAGTTAGCTCGGGTGAGGGAGAGAGAGAATCTGAAGGTTAGGTTAGACTCTGACAGTTACGTCTATCTATGTTTACGTCTGATACGTTTCACAAGGACAGAAAAACTCTGCGATCGTCTCTCTCTTTCGCTCCCACTGAGTTTCGAGACAGATGTTGCCACTTACAGAGCGGCCTATGGCTTGTCGCCTCTATCTGTAATATCTCTATGGACGTGACGCGTTCCATGAAAATTGAGCAGTACGGTTTTGAATTTAGTTGTCAAAAATGCCGTCAATCCAATTTTTCATCAAACACTTCAAACATGTGAATTGCTTGACAAACGCATCAAACAAAGCCATAGACTATCAAATAATTTGACAAACACCTAAAATTTGACAAACAAGTTTGATCGTTTACAGGGCGCTTTAGTCCCACATTTCAATATTAATTATTTCAACTTGGATTAGTATAAATTATCACTTCTGTCGTGCGCCCCGACACGCACATGTTTCATTTTCGCAAATTGTGGTCCTTTTTATTTCTTGTTTATCTGACGATAATTCAAATGATCACAATTTTTCGTGTTCAAAATTGACCAATTTTTAGCGCTCGCGGGGGTTATTCACATGAATTAATTTTATTCGTTCGAGTAATCTGAACGAAACCTCAAATTGTCTTTGTGGACACCGTAATTGATTTGATTTAGAATAATTCAAAATTACAGGATGTACTGTTCGATGCGCGCACCCATATGGTCAAGAAGTTGGTGCTGCACACCAACTATCCGGGGCATTACAATTTCAACATATACATGAGATGCGAGTTCTCGTTGCGTTTAAACGGGACTGAGGTCAATGCTTACTCTCGCTGGGACGAGTTGTGCAAGGAGCTAACGCACAGCGACAGGCCCGTCGTTCTGAACAGGGCCAGTTCGACCAATACGACCAACCCGTTCGGTAGCACCTTGTGTTACGGATACGAGGATATCATCTTCGAGGTGAGTCTGTCTAAAACGTTTAACGTCATAGGTGAAAAAAATTATTGTGTGGTTTTATGAAACCACGATGCAAGTGAAATTTTTTTCGGTTTGAAGGCAACCATTTCAGGGCAACTGGTTAGCTAGGAAGACCACAGTTTGTTAGTCATGAGTAAAACTGCTCGTTGACTATTTCAGTATACCAGTGTGTTTTGTGGGTTGTCTAACATAGCAAAATTTGACGTGTTCATCGAAGACAGACCGAAATAAGTCGAAGCGCGTATAACGTGCATTTGTTTACTATAGTTAGACACTACTCAGAGGATCTGCTGAAACTGCGTGAATTTGTTATTTATATTTATGAATGGTGGAAAAATGGCTCCAAAGTTATTTACTTATATCTTACTTATGCATTTTCATGAATATATTGAACGTAAATGTTTCCTTTTTTTCGAAATTACTAATTTTGTTGGGGTCTCCTGAAGTGACCACTGGGCACTTACGTAATCGTGTTATCTTATTTTAGTTCTGAGGAAGCAAGTTTGGAGTACCTACCTACTGAATAGGGTTGCCAATTTTCGAAAGGACCAACCCGGGAGATTATTTTAAGGAGTTTAGTAGGGAGAGGGTTGAAGAAAATGTCAATCATTCATTTATTTTTAATTTATATATACTCTGCTTCTAATATTTGACAGTTTTTTACCACAAAATCATAATCATTAAAAATCGAAGTTTGATTAGTAGAGCGCGGTTGCGTATAATTTAAAAAAAATTGGGGAAATTAGTCACCCCGGGAAGTCGGTAGGTTGACCATTATTTCCGGAGTCGTCCGGGCAATCCGGGAGGGTTGGGAACCCAATAACTGAATATTTCGAAAATCTTCATGCAGATGAGTTCTATGATTTGTAAGAAATGTTCAGCGTGCAAAGTAGAATTGTGTTTGAAACATGACAAAAACTGTTTCATGTTATATTACGCAAAATAGGTTATATTGTTTGGTTATAATGTTCCTACTGGTTATGTGGAGTGACCACATCCTGCAGGATAATCCTTGTGTTTTTTTATCTTGAAATTCGTTTCATTTTCTTCGAGTATCTCTAATAAACCATTATCAAACCATACATAATATTTTTTGCACAAAAAAATAATTTGGGCCGGAAAGGGTTAACTGAAAATTTTCAGAAAATGATTTGATTTAGGGTATTAAAATTGCGTTTTCAATCTTAACTTAATTATTGAAAAATGGGAATGATAATGGGAAATCAATAGTAGATAAATATTCAATTATAAAATTTAATTTCAATTTTCGTATTAGAGTACGTAATACATAATTAATACAATGATTTAGATGATAAAACGCATATTAAAAACCAAGAGCAATATTTATTCAAATCATTGAAACGTTGTCAACTTCAATTATTCTATCAATAACGACCGGTTTATTTAACTCACTAGCTGTATCGTTATCCATCACGATGAAGTGAATAATAAAAAAACATTTAAATTAATATACAGATCAAAACACAGCAATACCGCGGAACACTTGCACGAATAATTGAGAATTAGGCCAAGCTACAGAGATTTTTTCATGTAAAAAGTGTTAGAAGAAAACCAGCTCCGCCATTGTGTGTAAAATAGTTCCACATGATATAGTGTTATGTTTTTCACTCGACTTTATTATTCATGTCTTTGTTATTAACAATTTTATGCTAAAAAATCGGTTTTTTTTAGTTTTTTGCTTATAAAATTGAAACTATCAGAGTAATCGTGATGGTGTCAATAGACTTATTGTAGAAAATGAAAAGACGAAAAAAATGAGAGGTCGGACGACTCGATCAGACCCTTAGTCTAAGGGAAAATTGGAAAAAACCGGCCAAAATGCAGTTTTTTCAAAAGTTCATAACTCGGTTATTTTTTGAGTTGTAGCGTAGATCCTCCGGTTAGTATTATTTATCAATATAAACTTTATTTGTGCGAAGAGCAGGAACTGTCCGATGCATAGTTTTTGATCTGTGGCCATTTGAATATTTTACTATGCAATTTTCCAGCAGACCTGAATGCGACAGGTATGGTCTGATTTCAATTTACAAAAAAGATTTTGAAAGTAGAATTCTCATAGTTCAAAACGTTCATCTTGGTTTTTCATGAAAACGCTGAGAAATATGTTAAAAATAAAGCTGAACTTCACCCAAAACGGCCGAGAAATAACCGTCATGTTCAAAATGCCGACGCTTTCTAATGTCGTGCTTATCCTTGCCTGCTGCTCTACCCCCACTCTTCAACTATTCTCACGCGCTCGGCCCTTTTTCGTCATGTTCAGCTTTATTTTTAACATATTTCTCAGCGTTTTCATGAAAAACCAAGATGAACGTTTTGGACTATGAGAATTCTACTTTCAAAATCTTTTTTGTAAATTGAAATCGGACTATACCTGTCGCATTCAAGTCTGCTGGAAAATTGCACAGTAAAATATTCAAATGGCCACAGATCAAAAACTATGAATCGGACAGTTCCTGTTCTTCGCACAAATAAAGTTTATATTGATAAATAATACTAACCCGAGGATCTACGCTACAACTCAAAAAACAACCGAGTTATGAACTTTTGAAGAAACTGCATTTTGGCCGGTTTTTTCCGAATTTCCCTCAGACTGAGGGTCTGATCGAGACGTCCGACCTCTCATTTTTTTCGTCTTTTCATTTTCTACAATAAGTCTATTGACACCATCACGATTACTCTGATAGTTTCAATTTTATAAGCAAAAAACTAAAAAAAAACGAGTTAATAACAAAGATATAAATAATAAAGTCGAGTGAAAAACATATCACTATATCATGTGGAACTATTTGACAAACAATGGCGGAGCTGGTTTTCTTCTAACACTTTTTGCACAAAATGCTCACTCTAAATATCTGTAGCTTGGCCTAAATATAAACACGCTCAGCTGATATGAGCGCCGCCGTATTGGCCTTGGCTGCTCTGTCATGCGCCATGCGAGACGCGATAGATGGGCGAAAAGTTTTGGTGTGATAGAATAAA